>CAUYRH010053105.1:0-11015 GCA_963574655.1 Perodicticus potto
ACCTCCAATTCCTGGGCTCAAGCGAGTCTCCTGCCTCTGCCTCCCAAGTAGCTGGGACTACAGGCGCCCGCCACAACGCCCGGCCATTTTTTGGTTGCAGCCGTCATTGTTGTTTGGTGGGCCCGGGCTGGATTCGAACCCGACAGCTCAGGTGTACGTGCCTGGCACCTTAGCCCGTTGAGCCACAGGCGCCAAGCCCTGGACCTTAATTTATAGGGAAGCATCCAGCATAGCTCTGTCGTCCTCTGCCCACAGTCCTCTGTATTCTGCTCTAGCACGTGATCCCAATTCCTCCTCTCACAGGGATGGTTGAGATGATCCCCAATGCTGAGACCCTGCGCAAGATCCAGGTGGAGCATGGGGTGACTGGCTCCTTCAAAGACCGGCCCCTGGCCGACTGGCTGCAGAAACACAACCCTGGGGAGGATGAGTATGAGAAGGTAGGATTGGGGTGGGGCGTGCCTGACTATAGCCACAAGACCTGCAGATGGATAGAGAAGATAGCTCCGCTTTGTTGAGAAAGCAAACAAAGCTTTCTGGGTTGATTGGTGCTCCCAAGTGTCTAGGGGTGAGGCAGATGACTCATACAAGCTGACCGAGAAGATCCCCTGGCTTTGGACTGGGAAACAATTGGGTTTTTCTGGCAGATTGAGTCTTGCAGAGGAGCAGCATTTGAGAACCTGCCTGTATTTCTCCTAATTGTGAATCTTGTTCAATTTCAATTATGTTCTCAGAGTAGTTCAGTGGTACTTTTTAGAACAAGAGTTGGTTGGAAGAAACTTTAGAGATCATTTTAATCCAACTTATTCTCTTAATGGGTATGAATTAAGAGTTACTTACTTGTTCTTAGTTATGGAGCTGGTTTGTGGCAAGGCTGTAACTGGAAGCTAGAATCGAGGTTAGATACGGAGAAAGATGATAGAAAAGAGGGCTGACGGGTTCCTGATTAGATAATATTAAAGAATATTAAATTGGTAGTGGAGCTTTACTAGGTGGTAGGTCCTTGAGGGCCTGTTGTGGTCATCTAGTTAATTAGGTTGGGTGGGAGGGAACAAGTCACAGTAACCAAATTCATAAGAGACTGGTTATACACCAGAATGCTAAATTTATATAAATTTAGCTTAAGGAGATCCATGTATTTTGTCCCTGAGGGAAGACTTGTATGGGTAGCCAAATTATAATCGGAACATTGTTTAGTGAATGTGTAATTAGATACTCTTAAATGTCTGTAAGTGTTTGGGTTCCCCATGGTTTAATTCCTGGCCTGCTGTACTCTTCCTGGGCCAGCTCATCCTCTCTTTTTACTGTTTCGTATTCTGATGACTTCCAAAGCCATTCTTGGAACCCTCTTCCCTGTCTAGCTTTTGACTCTATAGCCACCTGCTTGCTGTAGTTCTCCACTTGTGTTTCACCCATTCCTCAAATTCAGTGTAGGTAAAGTTTTGCCTCTTAAAGTATGCTTTTTGTGTTTGTTATCAGTAAATGGTGTGATTCTGTGCAGTCACCCAGATCAGAGCCATAGTCTTCCTAATGCTTCCTTCTTTCTCATTTCTGCTGTACCAAGCCCTATTTTTTATTATTTTTTTTTGAGACAGAGTCTCACTATGCCCCCCTCGGTAGAGTGCTCTGGCATCACAGCTCACAGAAACCTCAAACTCTTGGGTTTAAGCCAGTCTCTTGCCTCAGCCTTCCAAGTAGCTGGGACTACAGGCTCCTGCCACAATGCCAGCTATTTTTTTGTTGCAGTTGTCATTGTTGTTTAGCTGGCCTGGGCCGGGTTTGAACCTTCCAGCCTTGGTGCATGTGGCCAGGGCTGTAACCACTGTACTATGGGTGCCGAGCCCTGGCTAGTTTTTTTTTTTAGAGACAGAGTCCTGCTCTTGTTCAGGCTGATCTCGAACTCCTGAGCTGAGGCAATCCACCTGCCTCGGCCTCCCAAAGTGCTAGGATTACAGGTGTGAGCCACTGCACCTGCCAAGCCCTATTGATTCTCCTCCCAGTTATCTCTCAAATCTATCCTCGTCTTTTCATTTTTCTTACTGTCACTTTTGGTCAGCTATTTGCTTTCTGTCCACTGAACCAGTGGAATGCCTCTTCTCCATTTATCACCAGCCTCTGCTTGATTTCAGAGGTGAGTTTTTTAAGTGTAAACCTGTCTGTGTCACTCCTTTCCTTTCAATTCTTCAAAGGGGCCAGAGGCAGTGGCTCATACTGCAATCCTAGCACTCGGGCCAGCCGAGGAAGGTGAATTGCTTGAGCTTAGGAGCTGCTGACCAGCTTGAGCAAGAGCAAGACCCCATCTCTACTAAAAATAAAAAAATTAGCTGTGTTGTGGCAGGCATCTATAATTTCAGCTACCCGGGAAAGTGAGGCAAGAGGATCGCTTGAGCCTAAGAGTTTGAGGTTGTTGTTAGCTATGGCACCACGGCCCTCTACCCAGGATGATCAAGTGAAACTTTATCTCAAATAAATAAATAAATAGATAAAGTCTTTAGAGATTCCTTATGTCCTAACAGATAAGTCCAACATCCAGAGCGTTGCGCACAAAGACTTTTGTAAGCCTACCATGCCTACTCCTATGGTCTCATCCATTGCATCTTCCTGTCTTATGGTGTTTATTTTTTGTTCTTTAATTTCAGAATGTTGTGCAGATACAAACGTTTTGGTTACATGCTTTAGCTTTGTTTTGTTTGTTCGTTTGTTTTGATTCTGAGGTAGGGTCTTACTCTATTGCCTGGGCTGGGCTGGTGTGCAGTGGTGTCATTATAGCTCATTGCAACCTCAAATTCCTAGGCTTAAGGCATCCTGAGTACTTGGACTACAGGTGCATGCCACCACGCCCGGTTAATTTTTTAAATTTTTTGTAGAGACAGGGTCTTGCCTTGTTGCCCACACTGGTCTCAAATTCTTGGGCTGAAGCAATTCCTCCTGTCTCAGACCCTTAAAGTTCTGGAATTATAGGAGTGAGCCACTGAACTCAGTCCCCATCTTGTGTTTAGTTATGTTCCGGCTGAAGGGGCTACTACTTGCTTTTCCTCAGTACCTTAGAGAATAGTATTTCTTTTGCTTGGAAAGCCATTTCTTCCCTTCCTTATCCCATAAAACGTACCCAGTCTATCCTGTAAACATCAAGGCCCTGTACCTTTGGAGAGTATTTATACTGATTCTTTCCTCTCCATTCCTAGCCCCATATACTCTTTATACTAAAATGTATTTTACAGATATTAAATACCTACCATGTAGAGGCACTGTGCTGGTGCTGGAGTTATGATAACTCCCTATCAGTGTAATAAAGAATTATCATCAATGTAATGGAAGTATGTACAACAAGAATATATACATGGGGAAACTAACTCTGCATGGTAACAGTTAATCTCTGTCCTTTGAAGGTGGCTTGTTGGCTTTTGTACCTTTCTGCCAAAATAATGCTGGTTGTTTCTTATTAAAATTCCCAGAAGATTGGCTTGGCGCCTGTAGATCAACAGCTAGGGTGCCAGCCACATACACCGGAGCTGGCGGGTTTGAACCCAGCCCAGGCCTGCCAAACAACAATGACAACTACAACCAAAAAATAGCTGGGCGTTGTCATGGGCACCTATAGTCCCAGCTACTTGGGAGGCTGAGGCAAGAGAATTGCTTAAGCTCAAGAGTTGGAGGTTGCTGTGAGCTATGATGCCACAGCACTCTCCCAAGGGCAACAAAGTGAGACTCTGTCTCAAAAAAAAAAAAAAAGAGGATTTATTTAAGGTAGAACAAGTATCTATGACAGGGAGAGGATTTGATGGAGGTGAAGGTCAAGACTGGGAGTTGATGGGTTATACTCCTTATTGAATGGTTTGATTCTATATTTTTCTTTCTTAGAAATAGTCTTTTTCTTCCAACAGGTGAATTCTTTAATTTTTTTCTTATTCTTTTTATTATTTATTTACAAAATTTCTATTCTTAGTTTCCAGTGGAAATAAATCCTCTTTGACTCAGAAAATAGCTGTAGGTCAACTCTTATCACCTTCCTAAGTTATGCAAGTCATTAGGTTGTAACTTAACAAGTAGCTGGCGGCAGGGGCTCTGTGTATAGCTGGTTTTGCAGTATGCCAGTGGATCTGTAGGGCTCAAAAGAGGAGACAGCATGAGCTGAGAAGGTCTGGAAAGATATGGGACTCAAGGAAGGTCCTTGAAGGATGGGTAGAAATATGCAGAGGGAGGAAGGGAGGGTGAGCATTCTAGATAGTCTTTCTCTTGTTCCCAATATTGTGCATTCCTAGTTGGCTATGATAGCTATTGCCCTCTGTTGATAAATCTTTCTTGAGTTCTTGGGAATTCTACAAACCTCATAAGGAGGATTGAGAAGACAATAGGTGTCCATCTGCTGATTCCATGTATTTTTGCTTCTGGAAAGACAGATAAGGGGACAGATGTTGACCAGACAGAGTAAAATGGATCTAATCCCTCACTACTCCCTTCCTGCTTTAAACTCAGAAATATCTCTAACATATCTCACCAACTAGAGATGTCTGATTTTGAAGTGTAAAACACTCTCTGGAAGTGTTAAGTTGCCTCAGCTCTTCAGAGTGCAGTGACTTTAATTAGATTGGCATTTAGCTCTTATCAAGAATACTGGGAATGGGAGTTTTTTGGTTGTTTGGGGTGGGGGGAATAGGAGTTGATTTGGGGAAGGAAGGAGAGCAGAATTCTGAGCAGGGTCAGGAAGGAATCCTCAGGTTGGCTGCCTCAGCCTCTGGAGAGATTTGTGAATGTCAGTCTTCCTGTCTGTTAAGATCTCCCCAGTCTGGGCAGGTCACGTCTGGGCACTCACACCAGTCCTCTGTCTTTCTAATTTCTGTAGAAGAAAGAAGGGACGGGAGAAGTTGACTTTCAGATGAAGGGTGGAGATGCATATAAAAACTTTCCCTTTCCTTCCACTCCATAACATGTGGGAGATGTTTCTGTGTATAAATGTGTACATTGTCATGTGATAAAAGATGCACTGGCAGGAGTGGGCTGCTGTTGGGGTTCACAAAAGAGAGAGAGGCCAGGGCTGGCTGAATTCTGTCTGGCTCTGGCCCCTGGAGCCTCTCCAGGTCAGCTTTATGTCCTCTCCTCCCATCTGCCCTGACCCCTCCCAGGCTGTGGAGAACTTCATCTACTCCTGTGCTGGCTGCTGCGTGGCCACATACGTTTTGGGCATCTGTGACCGACATAATGACAACATCATGCTGAAGACCACCGGTCACATGTTCCACATCGATTTTGGTCGCTTCCTGGGTCATGCCCAGATGTTTGGCAACATTAAGCGGTAATGACCTCCTGAAGCCAAGATGTGCGTGGAGGGTTGGGAGGGGAGCAGAAATGGTTCAGAGCTGGGACACACGCCCATGATGAAGAGAGCTGGGCCATAGAGCATGGTCCTTGGGCTGAGCAGCTGTGGAGAAGAGATGACTGGTAAAGAGGTCAAGTCCTGGCCCAAGAAGGTGGAGACGAGCTGTTCTTCCCTACTGAGGACTGAGTGAAGGGAAATGAGCCCAATTGCAACAAAAGGGCGTGGGATTAGACATGTAGGAAAATATTGCTAGCTCACAGACATGGCAGTAATGAAAGACGTGGAATATGTGTCTCTGGGGATTTTTTTTTTTTTTTCTTTGCTTTGAGGCACAGTCTCTGTTGCCTAGACTAGAGTGCCAGGGCATCAGCCTAGCTCACAGCAACCTCAAATTCCTGAGGATCTTTTAAGATTAAGTTAGGATTGGCTCGGCACCTGTAGCTCAAGCGGCAAAGGCACCAGCCACATACACCAGAGCCGGCGGGTTCAAATCCAGCCTGGGCCTGCCAAACAGCAATGACAACTATAACCAAAAAATAGCTGGGCGTTGTGACGTGCGCCTGTAGTCCCAGCTACTTGGAAGGCTGAGGCAAGAGAATCGCTTAAGCCCAGAGGCTCTGTCTCAAAAAAAAAAAAAAAAGATTAAAATAGGATGAACAGAAAAGAAAAAAGATAGAGCCCCATCCAGGTTCCAGGTTCATACACATGGTGAGGGATGAGGGAAACCACCCCTGATGTAGCCCACAAGTGGACTTCTCCCTCCAGCTGACCACCTACCTGTATGTTCCCTTTGGCCCAGGGACCGTGCCCCCTTTGTCTTCACCTCGGACATGGCGTATGTCATCAACGGGGGTGACAAGCCTTCCAGCCGCTTCCATGATTTTGTTGACCTTTGCTGCCAAGCCTACAACCTCATTCGCAAGCACACCCACCTCTTCCTCAACCTCTTGGGCCTGGTGAGGAGCCCCATCCCTTTCTCAACACCTCCTTATTGTCAGTCACCATCTTTAAGATTTTCCTATCTTGCTTCTAAGGGTTTCTTGAGATTTACTTCTCTGAGCCCCAGCTGAGTACATGCCTCCCTAGATAAAGGCAGGGACCCAGTATTGCTGGGGACAGTGGTGTCTGTGTAAGTATATTTGACTCCCTACTGCAGCCCCTCAGTTCCTGTGTTCCTCCAACCACTGCCCACATCTGGCCAATTCCTGTGGTCCTGCCATTCACTCCAGCCGTCTGTTTACCACCCTGTAGAATGGTTAGGGAGCCTACCTATAGACAATCTTGCGTTAGGGTGGAGAAAAAACAAGAATTCCCTGTTGTTACAAGCACTCTGTTTCTTTCTGTCCATTCCTTCTAGATGTTGTCCTGTGGGATCCCTGAGCTCTCAGACCTGGAGGATCTCAAGTATGTGTACGATGCCCTGCGGCCTCAGGACACAGAGGCCAATGCCACTACCTACTTTACTAGGTAACACCCTATGTAAATCATCACTGCACATCCTGAGTAATTTCCAAGCTGCCTGATTGGCAGGAGCAGGGCTAGGTAATGGGGAAAGCCTCAGCTCAGATGGTAGAGCCTAGAGTTCACAACACCAATCTTTGTGTATTGTCCCAATGTTGCCTCTGATTTGGGTAAATTATTCTGCTTAGCTTCAGTTTCCCATCTGTATTCTGGTGCTACACTTTGCATATAGGGATATTGCCATCACTTTTATCTATGTCTTACCAAGTCTCAGCCAAAAACTGTCTGTAAGGCAATGTATAATAGTCTTTAGTTCTCTTGGTTAGACCCTTCCCTCAGCCAAAACATAGACATCCATGATTCAGCTGTCAATGTTTGACACCATTTTTAGGAATCCTATGTATGAAGTCAAGCACTTGTCTATGTACTAATTCATATAATTTTGTCCATGTAGATGATGTCTCCATTATATGTTGCACTCTTTTTGGAACTTAGGGAACTAAATTTTCTCTTGGGTCTAACATTGGGCCTCTCCTTTTGAATTGAAGTCTCTAGATTGAAAAGTGCTTGGTGAAGATCCATTGTACTGTACCTTGAAATTCAGTTTAACAATAATATTTAGACATTTACAAAGCCCCTAATCCCTTCCTACTTTGGTTTGACCATCTTTAGCTTAGGTAGGCAGCCAGGGGAGGAGATAAGACCCCAGGATTCACATGAGTAAACTGCATGAGATAATTGTGTACCAATCATGTATTCTATGAGGGTACTACACAGGGAAAATAATTTGACCTGAGCTGATTGTAAGTCTCAGGAATCAGGGAATATTCTCTTGGATATCACTATGAAGATAGTGGGAATTTGGGTTCATGGTTACACTCATTTCTTCTCATCCTCCTATACCAACAGGTTGATTGAGTCCAGCCTGGGCAGTGTAGCTACAAAACTCAATTTTTTCATCCATAACCTGGCTCAGATGAAGTTCACAGGCTCAGATGACCGGCTGACCCTTTCCTTTGCCCCCCGAACGCATACTCTCAAGAGCTCTGGTCGAATCAACAATGTTTTCCTCTGCCGCCATGAGAAGATTTTCCACCCCAACAAGGGCTATGTAAGCACTTTCTCCAGTCTGACCCCCTCGCTTGCTCTCCACTAACCTGACTTGTTGGGGCCCTGTTTTTAGACTTGCACAATGGGCACGGGGTTGACTGAGCCTCCTATGCTGGAGGAGGTTCCTCCTCCCTTGCTCAAGTGACCTGCCTGGAATCAGGACGCTGAATAGGATGATTATCCCCTCTGAGTCAAGGGTCCTTGCATATGTGCAATCTATCATCTTTGTTTTCATTGGAGAGACTCTTGCTCTCTTCCTTCTGGAAAGTGCCACTCACCCCATCACACACGCACTTTGTTCCCTTACCTACCCGCTTCGTTGGGGGCAGAGGGCTTGGCAGGTATATGCTAAGATTTGTGCCTTTGCAGATATATGTGGTAAAGGTGATAAGAGAAAATGCTCATGAGGCCACTTATATCCAGCGGACATTTGAGGAGTTCCAGGAATTGCACAACAAGCTGCGGCTGCTCTTTCCTTCTTCACTTTTGCCCAGGTAGCTGCCCCCTTTTCCCTCTGCAAAGAGGGATAAGTGGGTGGGAGAGGGGTTAGTGGTGTGGGGTGGATGCTACTAGATGGGCAGAAAAGACCCTTTTAGACTAAAGATTTGCCTGCTTTGCTTGGCCTGGTATTGAATTTGATAACAAGGGTTCCGCCTACTGGCCAACCTCTCCTGACACTCAAAGGCTGTTCCTCCTGCTGGGACCCTAAGTTAGGGCCCCTCTGCCAGAAGGAAGGCATATGGATCTAAAGTTAGGGGCACGACCGAATTTGAAGATGTTTCAAGGTTTCTAATTTTTGTTGTTGTTGTTGTTGAGACACAGTGCCACCCTATGCCCCTGAGCACAGTGCAGTGGGCGTGGTAACTCAGTGCAACCTCTGACTCGGGCTGTGGGCATCCCGCTGTCTCAGCCTCGGAAGCCGCTGGGATTACAGGCGCTCGCTGCGGCGCCCTGCTGGGTTTTTCCATTATTTTTCATGGGTTGGGGTCTCACTCTCGCTCAGGCGAGTCTCGAACTCCTGAGCTCAAGCAATTCTCCCTCCTCAGCCTCCCACAGTGCTGGGATTACAGGCGTGAGCCACCGTGCCCGACCAAGGTTTCTAATTTTTTAAAGAGCTATGCCATTTTTCAAATGGATAAGCAAAATATGGTATATACTTACAAGGGAATATTACTCAGTATTAAAGTGGAGGGAAATTCTGACACATGCTACAATATGGATAAACGTTGAGGACATTGTGTTAAATGAACTATACCAGTCAGAAAAAGACAAAAATTGGATGATTTTATGTACCTGAATTACCTAAAGTAGTCAGATTCATAGAGACCAAAAGTAAAACAGTGATGGCTGGGTGTGCCGGAAGGGAGGCAATGGTGTTTAAGGGGCACAGAGGTTCAGTTTTGGGGTCTTTTTTTTGAGACAGTCTCACTGTGTCACCCTGGGTAGAGTGCTGTGGTGTCATAGCTCATAGCAACTTCAAATTCTTGGGCTCAAGCGATCCTCTTGCCTCTGCCTCCTAAGTAGCTGGGATTATAGGCACTGATACCACACCTGGCTTGCTTTTCTATTTGTAATAGAGAAAGAGTCTCTCTTTTGCTCAGGCTGGTCTCGAACTCCTGAACTTAAGCAATCCACCCTCCTCGGCCTCCCAGAGAGCTGGGATTACAGGTGTGAGCCACCATGCCCAGCTTAAAGTTTCAGTTTTGCAAAATGAAAAGACTTCTGGAGACAGGTGGTGATGGCTCACAACCGTGTGAATGTAGTTACTGCCACAGAACTATACACCTAACAGTGGTTAAGCTGGGTTGGTTACCGAGGATCATGCCTGTAATCCCAGCACTCTGGGAGGCCAAGGAGGGTGGATTGCTTAAACTCAGGTGTTCGAGACCAATCTAAGCACGAGTGAGTCCCCCGTCTCTAAAAAGAGTTGAGTGTTGTACTGGGTGCCTGTAGGCCCAGCTTCTTGGGAAGCTGAGGCAAGAGGATCGTTTGAGCCCAAGAGTTTGAGATTGATGTGAGCTATGATGCATGGCACTGTACTAAGGGTGACAACGTGAGACTCTTGTCCCAAAAAAAAAAAAAAAAGGTGGTTAAGATGATTAAGTATATTATGGATATTTTGCCACAATTTTTTTCCCCCCACAAATAGGATTCTTTATTTGTCATTATTAAAAGCCTGAATTTTAGACAGATTCTTGGACTGGTGGTTCATATCCATCAGCTCATTCAACTTTAGCACCTGTCTCGTCCCAAGTAGCTTTTCCAGAACTACTACCTTCACCATGAAGTTCCATGAGTTTTCCCAATTCAAACTTGGGTTTCTTCAGCATTTTTACTTTTCTTTTTTTTTTTTTTTTTTTGAGACAGAGCCTCAAGGTGTCACCCTGGAGAGAGTGCCGTGGCATCACAGCTCACAGCAACCTTTAATTCCTGGGCTCAAGCGAGTCTCCTGCCTCCACCTCCCAAGTAGCTGGGACTAGAGGCGTCTGCCACAACGCCTGGCCATTTTTTGGTTGCAGCTGTGATTGTTGTTTGGTGGGCCCGGACTGGATTCGAACCCACCAGCTCAGGTGTACATGGCTGGCGCCTTAGCCTGTTGAGCCACAGGCGCCGAGCCAGCATTTTTACTTTTCTAATGAAGACATCATGGAGAGAATAAATAGATTGGCATACCTTTTCTATGTCTTTTCCAAAGCTATCTGGAATCAATTTATTGACAACTTTTTTCAAGTCATTCATCTATACCTCCCTAGTCATGATTTCCATCATATTCTTCCGGATTTGGCGAACCTGTTGGTGCTGGGCATAAGAGATCTTCTGTATCTGATTGTTGCATTTTTTAGTAAAACCAACACAGAACAGACAAAGCAAATAACCATCAGTAGTTTTAATTTATCAACATGAGCTTCAATCATAGTCTGCCATTTTTTAACCATACAACACATTTTGTCACGGGTAAGATACATGCCATGGAAGTTAGTCAGGAAGTTTTTGCCCTGAACATCTTCAGTTATCAGCTTGAATTTTCTAAATGCAACTTCATCATTCTGCAGATCAGCAAGACTCACTTCAAACACACGACCTTTGAGGCCATCAGATGCAATTTTGGTTCCTTGAGTCCTGGTGA
>CAUYRH010053106.1:0-14829 GCA_963574655.1 Perodicticus potto
CTCAAAAATGTATTTCTACTTCTTTGTCTCCAAAAAAGTGTATACTGAAACCTATATTAACACTACCCTCTTCTTCCCCCCAAGATATTTTGGTGTGGTTTGCTTCAGATGAATTTTTTTTTTTTTTTTTTTTTTTTAGTACTAATGAGTCAGGGTTGAGTTCAAACCCATGTGAGTCAGTTAAGTTTGCTTGCCCTCAGAGCTGCTAACAGTCTGCATTGATTAAGAATATAAATTGGGGTGATGCCTGTGACTCAAGGAGTAGGCACCAGCCCCATATACCGGGGGTAGTGGGTTCAAGCCCAGCCCCGGCCAAAACTGCAAAAAAAAAAAAAAAAAGGACATAAATTGGGTGGAGGGAGGTAATCAGTGGGACCTCACCTATGGTGCATATTGCAAGGGTACATGTCAAATCTATTAACAGTAAAGTATAAATGTCTTAACACAATAATTAAGTAAATGAGGTGAAGGCTATGTGAGCCAGTTTGATGTAAGCATTCCAAATTGTATATAAAATCAGCGCATTGTACCCCATAAATGCATTAATGTACACAGTTATGATTTAATTAAAAGTGGGGGGGAAAGGATGTAAATAAAGAACCAGCAGTGGGAAAACACAAAGAAAGTAAAGTATATTCTTTTCTGATGGGTGGTTAATAACATTTGTAGGTATGAAGGAAACCACTTGAAATATCTTAAAGTTATTTCATATATATATTGTCTCAAATCTTCTGAGAGTATGTATATAGCTGAACACTCTGAGAAAGACATTTTTTATTTTCTATATAATTCTTTTCTTTTTGCAGGTTTTTTTTTTTTTTTTTTTTGGCCGGGGCTGGGTTTGAACCCACCACCTTCAGCATATGGGGCCGGCACCCTTCTCCTTTGAGCCACAGGTGCCACCCAATTCTTTTTTTTTTTTTTTTTGCAGTTTTTGGCTGGGGTTGGGTTTGAACCTACCACCTTCGCCATATGGGGCCGGCACCCTATTCCTTTGAGCCACAGGCGGTGCCCTATTTTCTATATAATTCTTAAAACTGGAAGTCCCCTCAAGAAGTTTTGTAATTGGGCTCCTCGGCATCCAACAGGTGAATTTCAACTCCATTTATTGTTTAGCTCATACTCAAACGAGAACAGCTGGTAGGCATTTTATTACTAATACTTTTTAATTTCTTAAAGACAAAGTATTCTTTTGTCTTTCCACCATATTAAACAATCCTAACTTAAACAATTTTTAGGATTTTAACTACATACTGTTCAGTAAGCTTTATTTTTTGCCCCAATTTTCTAGAAAGTCATTAAAATGGACATTATAATTTTTCTCTCTTGTCTTGGACTACACAGACCCCATACAGAAGCATGCAGACAGAGCTACAGAAAATAATTCTTCTAAATGTACAATTTGATAAAGAAACAATTTTCTTATAAACAATTTTCTTATACTGCAGGGGATTCATACATTTATAGCCCATCAGATGTTTCGCTGAGGATTAAGGAGAGTGTCCTTAATAATGTCAACATTTCGTAGTGGAACTAGAAGCGTTCTATAATGCAGTTATCATTTACTTGCTACAAAGATATTTCAGCCAGGAATCATCACTCCAATATAATGGGACTGATTTGCCAAATTGGAAAGAGTAGAAAGAAGGTCCTGGCACATTCCCCTTTGAGAACTGAGACAAAGTCAGAAATAATTGGTCGTTTACCTCAACAACATTGCTTTAAGACATTTATTCAGCTCATGCAATGTGTATTGATTTTCTGTGTGTCACGCATAGTGGCAGAATCCAGTATCACACTGAGAATTAAACACAGATGCCCCTGGACTTAATAGTGGGGTTACATCCTGATAAACACATAGTTAGTTGAAAATATCACAAGTTGAAAATGCATTTAATACATCTAATCTACTGAACATCAGCTACAATTGGCCAAAATCATTTCAACACATAGCTCATTTTATTAAAACGTGTTGACTATCTCCTGGTTCATATAAAACTTCTACTAACATTGGCCACTGTTATATAAACAAAATATATTTGCTTTGTTCCCTGGCTCTTTATTCTGAACTATATACATTAAAGTGTCTTAGTGTCTTAAAAATAACAAGGGAATAGATCTCCACCTCTTCAGCCTGATAACGAGCATATGGTTGTATATGTGTATTAAGTAAAACAAATGTGCCCAAACCAATGCGCTTATACTACAACTATGGCTGACGACTCCAACTATGTGACTTTTTAAGAGAAAAGCTATAGATTAAGCCTATTTAAATAGTTGGGTCCACACCTATGGTACATCTTAGAAGGGTACAGGTGAAACTTACTAAATGTAGAATATAAATGTCTGAACACAATAACTAAGAAAATGCCATGAAGGCTATGTTAAACAGTTTGATGAGAATATTTCAAATTGTATATAAAACCAGCACATTGTACCCCATGATTGCATTAATGTGCAATGATTAATAAAAAAGATAAAAATAAATAGTAGATCTTTACTTTCCTTCCTCCAGCTATGATTTAATGAAAAAGATAAAAATAAATAGTAGATCTTTACTTTCCTTCCTTTGCAATCTTTAATAGATTCCCACTTCCCTCCCTTCCTCACTTCTTTCTTTCCTTCCTTCCTTCCTTCTGAGTCTCACTCTGTCACCCTGGGTAAAGTGCCGTAACATCATAGCTCATACTCCTGAGCTCAAGTGATCCTCTTGCCTCAGCCTCCTAAGAAGCTGGGACTACAGGAGCTCAACATGATGCCTTGCTAATTTTTCTATTTTTATTAGAGACAGGGTCTCACTCTTGCTCACTTTAATAAGTTTCTTCGGCTCTCTGTGATTAGTTTCTTGAAGTAAAAAATAGAAATAATAATTCTACCAAACTCATAGGGTTATTGTGAAGTGTAAATGACATATTATATTTATGGTGCTTAGAGGGGCAATGCTTGATACATTTTAGGCATTGAGCTGTTATTATTACATCATTATTTCTATTTATCACTTAAGGGGAGAAGACTTTATCATAAATTGTTATTATTACAAAAGCATTTCTGTAAAATTTCTTACTCACTCATCATTCAACCAAATTGTATTTTGTGAATTTTCAAGCATAGAGAAAAATGGAAAGAATTAGGGAATGAATTTCCCTGTGACCCACATCTTTATTTACCGATCAACAAATTTCTTCGTTTGCTTTACTTCCTTTGGCTTTACTTCCTTTTATACGTACATATTTCTTTTTTGAGAAAGACAAATCATTTGAAAAGAGCTGTAGATCTCGACCTCATGGCAAAAATCCCTAAATATTTTTGCATATATCCCTTATAAACAAGAAATTATAAAAGCCAGGATCCAGTAAATCCACTTAAGAAATTTAAATTTGTGGGCACGGCCTGTGGCTCAAAGGAGTAGGGTGCAGGCCCCATATGCCAGAGGTGGCAGGTTCAAACCCAGCCAAAAAAAAAAAAATAAATAAATTTGTTGTGATTCTGTTTTCTATTAAGAGGAATTCAAATTTTTATTCAGATTTCTACAACTTTCTCAAAAATTGTCTTTATAACTATTTCCCTCTATGTCCAATCTGTATATTTTATTTACTTGTCATTTCTCTTCTTTTTAAATCTAGACAGTTTTTGCTACCCTGCATTACATTGTTCTTATTCTGGTCATCATTGGTTAGGTTGGTTTTAACACTAACATTTTGAAGAATCTAATGTATTACTAGTTGACTGATCAAATGCCCTTCACTTTTGTTCCTCTGTTTAATTGCATTCGTATTATTTTGCCATTTGTCCTTAGTGCCTCAATCCAGGAGGCACATAATGGGAATTTGTGTCCTTATTGGGTGATGTTAACTTCAGTCATTTTCTAAAAACGATGTCTTCCAGTTCATTCATTGTGAAAGCAGGAGGGTAACCTTTATCTCATTTTTAAGAAGGACTATGTAATAAGCAAATAAGTAAAAGCTGAGTGATGCTGTAAATTTATTATTGCAATAAGTTTATTATTGCAATGGTAGTTGTGAAGTGGCGATTTTGTAATTTTACCATTACTGCTACCTTAATGACTTAACATTTTTATGTGAAAAGCTTTCCCTTTTTTCCTAGTATTTATTTATTTAATTTCCTTCCTCCCACAGTCAGATGTCATGGCTTCCAAGGCAGCGATATGTCTATACACAGCCTAAAAAATTAATTCTAAGATGGCTGTGCTAATAGTTATACCAAAAGAAAAGTATCTAAGCAAAATCCTTTGTATTCCTTTTTGTTTTTCATATATTCTACTGCAAGCATACACAGAAAATTATTTTTTTCTGTCCACTGTTATTTGATTTAGAGTAAGGATCATTTGTTTTGAACTGCATACAAATCTGGGAAAGGATTGCATTTTATCTATATAATACCACTTTGGGAATAGATAAAATATTAACATAGTTCAAAAATGTCAGAACTATAAAAAAAGCCTACTGAGAAAGAAATCATATCATTAAAGATCCTCTTTAACACTTGAAACTGTAGAAGATTTGTTATATTAGTTTTTTCATAACATGCATAAAACTTTATGGAGCCAGATACATATATTAAGGTTTTGATCCTTAAAGACCATTTTTAACTGGATTGAAAACCCTTGGCTTTCATCTCACTGTATTTTTTCCCACCTTCCAATGTCATCTGGCTTTTCACATTACTGCTGAAGACCTAAATACAAAACTAATTTTCTTCTCATTTTTATTGACAAAATATATTCCCCAGAAGTTCATAAAATTTTATCTTAATATCTAATATATTTAACAAGTATTTTGTAGTTCATTTATCTGGATCAATTTTCCTGGCTATGTGTTAGACACTTTCAAAGTGCAGTTTGGGGTAACTTTTATCCCAGAGAATTCTTTTGCATTGTAATCCAATACTTATTTTGATTTCAGGGATTCCAGTTATACATATGTTGAAATTCCATCACCTATTTTTTCTTTTGTTTCCTTTTTCAACTGTTCTTCACTTCTATCCACAGGCTGCTATTCATATCTTTTCTAGATGTTCTTTATTATATTTTAAAACAAATACACCGTCTTTAAACATTTTATAATGTACATTATTTCCAGAAATTTAAAAACACTTTCATTTCATTTTATTATGTAAGTGATAAAACTTTCTCGCTATATATTTTTCACTTGATCTTATCAAGATTTGAATTTCTGTTTTAACATTTAATTTTGTTTGTTCATTTGCTTTCCTATTTTGTTTTTTAAGTCTATATAATTCAATGCTAAGAGTGTGATAGACAATTTTCTTCTGTTTTGTTTTCTTGGAGAGGTGGCAGGAGAATTTTTATAAACTGAAGTGCATTCATTCTCATTTTCAGTATTTTTTCTTATAGTAAATTTCCACAAGTTTTTAAAATCACTTTTATTCATTTTTGTGTTTAATGTCTTTCTTTCTTGACAGGGATATATTTCTATATTAACTGACATAAGTGTTTTTGGTGATTTGCAAGCTTCTTAATTTAAGAGTGGTCTCCACTGCTAATGTAACAGAGGTAAAGGTCTCTAGAAGTGCAAAATATTTTATATTCTCCTTAAAACTATCTCCCTTTTTGGTAATTAAAACTTGCATTCCTGGACAGGTGCAGTAGCTCATGAGATCTGCCTGAACAAGATCAAGACCCCAAATCTAATAAAAAATAAAAATTAGTTTGACTGTAGTGGTGCATGCCGATAGTCCCAGCTACTGAAAGGCTACTCCAGGAGGGTCTAGGAGCATCACCTGAATGCAGGAATTTGAGGTTGCAGTTGGCTATGATGACAACACTGCACTCTTCCCTGAGCGACAGAGGGAGATGATCTCCAAAAATTAAGAAACAAACCTGCATCCCTTTCCTGCCAGAGGCCAGTAATCCATGTGGCAGAATTGATTATCTTATTTGTTATTATCTTAAACCAAGGAGACAGTTTAACAGTGTTGTCCAGAGGTCAGGAGATCTTCAGTGGAGAAGGGTCAAACAAAACCACCAGCTACAGTTTAGCAACAATAACCCAAGCCCTTTCATTTATTTAAGGATGGTATATTTCCTAATGTTAACTAGTTCTTTAGTGAGTTTTTCATTAACCCTGGAACAGTTTTTGGTCTTCCTTTTGTTGGTTTTCAACTTTCTCTTTAATTCTATCCATTCTCTGAATTTCCTATCTGTCACTCATCAGCTTCCATGCACTTGGCGTTTTCTGATGGAGCTCCATTGTGATCCTTTGGTGGTGTTGATCCGTTTTTAGTTTTCATGTTGCCTCAGTTCTTCTGCTGGTTTCTTCTCATCTGCGACTTTTCTTAGCTCAGAGTAAAAGGTTTGGGGGGGGGCTCCAGATCCTTGCTGGAAACGCTCTCTCTTCCTTGAGTAAGAGAAGGTCCTTAGGTGCTATTCCTGTGAAAACAGTGGCAGCCACAGTTGGATGTGAATTTGTGTGTTTTTGTGGTTGTCCCCTCTGTTCTAACCTGAGCTCAGTGATGTTGACTTGCTTTGTGTGACTTGAGACTGAGAGAGTCCCTGACTCTGTTGTGGCAGATGAGGCTTTGGGGTTGAGCACACAAGACTTGGGGGTGGTGTCTCAGGCTTGGTGTGGATTCTGGAGATATTGAGGCAGAACCTTGAGCTCCAACAAGAAAGAAGAGAAACTAACAGACCCAGCATCAGGGAGGGGCCTGAGTTAAGTGTCTGGGCAAGGCCAAACAGCCAAAGGAGAGCTGTGAGAAGGGGAGTCAATGGCCTAGCTTGCAAGAGGTAGTGAGGGCAGGAAGTCAGCGTCTGCAACAACCAAGTGGCCCCCTGTTCTTCCAGCTTGAAGTGCTGATCAGCAGGCTCTAGTTCCTCTCAGATGCCCAGAAAGGTGGGCTGCTGTTGGCACCAGCTGCCCCAGGACTGTGGAGCTCTCTACTATCTTCCTGGGACCTGCTGAAATGAAGCAGAAGCCTTCTCTTCCACTGGCCTACTCAGCAGGCTGCAGGGCCCCTCCGATGCCAAATCCAGTGGCCTGATATAGTTCCAGAGGCCCAGAATAGCAGCATTAAGAAGAAAGAGTGTGGGTAGATACCTAGTAATGGGATTGCAGGATCAAATGGAAGGTTGACTTTCAGCTCTTTGAGGATTCTCCACACATCTTTCCAAAGAGGCCATATTAGTTTGCAATGTGAAAATCATTCACCATAAGGACATTTGTACTAGGATGTTTAGTACAGCTCTGTTCACAATTGCCAAGATGTGGAAGCAACCCACATGCACAACAACATGTAAATGGATTAACAAACTACAATTTATGTATACCACGGATTACTATTCAGCCATAAAAAGAGATGGAGACTTTGTACCCAAAGCAAATGTGTGCTAGGGACAGCAAGTGAAGCCAAAAGAAGTATAGGAAGTCCTTAAAAACATTTTAATACATTTTACTATTTCTACAACTCTTGATTATCTCTAGCAAAAATGATCAGAATAAAACTTGATAAATTAAGAAACAGCAAGAATCTATATTCCTTAAGGACGACATTCAGAAAGAAAAATAAAAATAGCTAATGGTTTCCCAACAGTCCTCTATATAGCTAACCTAACGTGATAGTATAAGATAAAGTAAGGAGAACGCGTTAATAAGGATAACAGGTTCGTGGAAGGACTGACATTATTTTACCACACACGTGATGATAACCCGGGGCAGAGGGCATGTTGGTTATAAACTAGCAGCTGGGAAAGGGTTTGGCGTGTTCAGGAACCAGGAAAGCAACCAAACCGAGGGAGGCACAAGAGTGAGACAGTTTAGATGGAAAAGGTAGAGAGAGAACAGATTAGCCTTATGTTTTTAGAGATAACGATACACAATTCAATTTTATTCCAAGTTAAAGAAACATCACATGTTTGGATGTGTATGGATATATGTATTAAACACAATTTTATTCCAAGTTAAAGAAGCATCACATGTTTGGACCTATATGGACGTACGTATTACACACAACGCATATGGACACACAGTGTATAGACATACGTAGATATTCAATTTTCATATACACCATGTTAAAAGTAGAGTTTGAATGTTGAATCATCTGCGGCCACATAACCACCAACATAATATTGAACGGTTTCATAGCTCCACACAAGTTCCTCTTTGTCCCTTGCAATCATCTTCTCTCCACCCCACCTGAAGATAATCACTGATTTTTCCATTTTTGTAGAGCAGCGGTTTCTTACCCTCGGCAATATGAATATTTGGGGCTGTGAGGTTGCTCGTTTGGGGATGGGGGCACTGGCCTGCGTGTTGCAGGATTTTTAGCACCGTCTCCGGCCTGTACCCACTAGTATCAGTAGAACTCTTCTCCACACTACCACTTGTGACAACCAGAAACGTTTATCAACACTGCCAAGTGTCCCCTGGGGAGCAAAACTGTACACAGTTAAGAACGATTGCTATGGATTAGTTTTTATTTATTGTTCTAGCATTTCATACAAAGGGACTCACATAGGATGTGTTGTTTGGGCTGGTTTCTCTGCCTCAGCGTTGTGGTTTTCAGATTCGTCCAGGTTGTGTGTTTTATCCTAATTCCTCTTACTGTGTGATATTCCAATATTGATAAACCACATTTTATTTAAGTGTCTAATTTTTTATGTGTTTTCTTTAAATCTTTAAAACAGTGGCTTTAATCTTTGCATGATACACTTATCATTTTGGTTTCTCTGAATCTGTGTCTATTAATTGATTAGAATCAACTGAATCCTAGTGATGAGACCCATTTTTCCTTTTTACTCGTGCTTAAATTCACATAAGTAATTCAAGTGAATATTTGATGTTATTAATTTACGTTATTGAATGCTAGATTTTGTCATCTTTCTTTAAGTAGTAGTAAATGCTTTTTGGCAAGCATTCAGGCTACTTGTGGGTATATCTTTGTCTTATCTTTCAAGCTTTCCTTTTTTTTATTAGGGTGGGTAACATTACTTTAAACAAACATAATGTGGTTTAATATTACATCTAGGTAAATATAAATATCACCATTCCAATTTTCTCTGTAAAACAGTTCATATCCTCCTCATTACATAAAGAATATACCTGTCTTGTTTGTTCTCCAGCCATTCTCTGCCTTTCCTATAACATTTCTCAAACATGGATTTATCTGTTGTTCTCTACACGTGTGTGCACGCACATGCCTAAAACAAGTATACATACTTTAAAAAAGGAAAAACTATATTATATTGGTAATACTTATTATATACCAATAAGGAAAGATGAACACAAGTCACATTTCCGGACTTCTTGTAATTGCAGAAGTCAAATGTGACTCAAGTATTGCAATTTTAATGCAGTATTGTTTTCCTTTTTAAAAATGTGTGCACATTTTTTTGGCATCCTCGGTGTAGACTAGTACTTCATAGCTTCTCTGTTTTCTCTTCTTCATGGGAAACATTAGTATGTCCTCGAAAGCTAAATTATATGTATATATGCATGCATGCATGCACGGATTTAATGAATAAACGTTTCACTTGAACCCCATAAACAATTCAATCATTGAGAAAGTTAAAGGTCAGAAGATTTGAGTAATTTCCCTGGTCGTGGGTCACTGCAACTAATGTGTGGTTGAGCTAGGACTTAAACTTGTGTACTGTGAAGAAAATTCACTTCTCTTTCCACTGTACCTAATAAATTTTGCTCCTATTTCTTATGATAAATGAAGAAAATTCTTGCTAGGCATATAATTCTGTTCTATAAATTTATCAGATTGGCTAATTTAAGAACTAAGGTTCAAAACTTCTAGAAAAGCCTTCAAATTTATAGTTTCCATTTTCTGTATGTTCAAAAGCATTAACTTTTTCAGACCACCATGATTCTTGAAATCCAATCGAAATCCAATCCTTAATTTGTAATGCTAATTTAGCTTTCTCAAAATCTAGTAGCTACACACTCGAAATGGGTCAAAAGTTACAAGAAATTCATACTGTGAGCTAATAAGCCAAGTGCAAAAGTCCTATTAGAACACAGGTTTCATTTAGCAATTTTTATCCAAAGTGTATGAAGCTGCTGGTTTTATAACACTTTCAACAGACTAAGTAAGGACTACTCACATAATTACAGCTTATCTGTAGCATGTAAATTGAGTTTCAAAAGTTTGGGTGTTGTATTATTTTCCAAGCCAAAATTATAATGATGTCTTATCCTAAAAGGGGTTTTATAGTTTAGAAAGTACTTTCATATGCATTATCTTATTTTATCTTTTTGACAACCCTGTAGAGAGATATTATTATCACCCACCACTTTACATGTGCTAAAAGTAACTCAGAGGAATTGCAAATTGCTCAATGCTACTCAGCATATGACCATGCCGTGGCTCATTTTAGGACTTGTGATCCATCCAAGTGTATATCCTATTATATAAAAAGGAAATATTTTTCAATTATCAATATCTAATAGAATTTGAGAGCACTTGCATATATACAAGAGAGGAGAGAGAGAGCTATTTTTTGTTTTAAATCTTTGACTCTTCAGATAGCATGGGATTGTAGTGTTTCTTTTTTTTTATTTTGGGGGGACAAAGACAGAGTCTCACTTTGTCGCCTTTGGTAGAGTGCTGTGGAGTCATAGCTCACTAAACCTCAAACTCTTGGGCTCAAGTGATCTCCTCGCCTCAGTCTCCAGAGTAGCTGGGACTACAGGCCTCAACTACAACGCCCAGCTGTTTTTATAGATGGAGTCTCGCTTTTGCTCAGGCTGGTCTCAAACTCCTGAAATCAGACAATCCTCCTCAGCCTCCCGGAGTGCTAGGATTACAGATGTAAGCCACCATGCCTGACGGACATGAGATTATAAAAAGATAAAATAATATGATTCTCTTGGAACACGGGAGAGGCTAACACCTCCTCTAAAAGCATTTCAATAAAGAAATAGTATTTCTTCCACCAACAGAAATATGAGATAAAACTTTAAGAACCTAAATGAAATTCACTCATTTAATTTTTCTTTCTTTCTCTCTTTTTTGCTAACCTGAAATTTATTTATTTCATTTTTTAAAAAAAATTTCTGGTTATTGTGAAGGGACAAACAACCAGGTCACAATTTATGAAGTTGTCAGGTAGACTGCCTCCTGTAGTTGTACCCTGCACCCAAAAGGCACACCAGACATCCATACCTTGTGCCCTTTAAGTAGGAGCACAATTTCCCCCACCCTTTCTTTCATTCCCCCTTCCTCCAATGTGAATGGAATTAAGTTTCCTTCATATGAGGGCAGGTGTTAGATTATCTACTATTTAATTTTTGTTGGGAACTAATTCTTTGGAGTCTTTGGTATCTTCTCATAGACTGCAGGCATTTCTTTCAAATGAAACCAAGGAAATATTTATTCATCTCTTACTCTGTGAAAGAAATATGTTTTATTTTATAGGGTATAAAATATGAATTAGATGGCTCTGTTCCCACTGCACAGTGGTTATAGCGCCAGCCAGATACACAGAGGCTGGCAGGTTTGAACCTGGCCCAGGCCTGCTAAACAACGACAACTGCAACAAAAAATATCCAAGCATTGTGGCGGGTGCCTGTAGTCCCAGGAACTTGGGAGGCTGAGGCAAAAGAATTGCTTAAGCCCAAGAGTTTGAGGTTGCTGTGAGCTGTGACGCCACAGTTCTCTATCCAGGGCAACATAGTGAAACTCTGTCTCAACAACAACAAAAAAATGAATTAGGTACCATCTCTCTCCGCATAGGCATTTGAAAATTATCAGAGTGGACCAACGCATAGACAAATGATACAGTATGTTCTATTAAGTGGGACTTTACTCATATACATTATATAGACATATATATACACACAAACTTTTAGTGTTTATGTTTCTAATGAGATAATGTCATATACAGCTAAAGTGGAAGGCTGAGACCCTGGGAAAAACAGGCTTCTCTCTGTACAACTGAAGGCAGATGGGCCTCAGGAGAAAGAGGTGAAATTCTTATTGATACCAGTGTTTCAGGTTCTTGGTCTCGGTGATTTGAAGAATAAATCCATGGACCATAGGATCAGTGGTAAGACAGGGTGTAACAAAACTTACAAAAAAATCAAAGTTCCTGGCAGAGAGAACCCAGGAGGGGAACAAGCTCTCCAGCTCCCTCTTCGAGGTCTGTTCTTGAGCTCTCTGCTCAGGGGTTTATATAGTCGCAGGGGATCGCTTTGCCCAAACTCAATGTTGATTTTAGGGCATGGGTCTTCCTCAGTCACAGCCAGCTGTCCAGTGAACTCTCAGGCCTTCGAAACTTACATGAAATTGACCTCTCAGAAATGCAGGGAGGGAGACAGCAAGGTGCCAGTGTTTCCCCCGGCAGGTGTGGCCCTTCCAACAAGCAGCATTAACACCGTCAGGGCTAAGGCTGCAAGTTGTGGTGCCACCTTGTCCTGCATCATTATCAGTAGAGTAATAGTTACAAAGCTGGTCAAAGAAGAATAAAAAAGACAAAAGGCTCAAAAATAGAACCTACGTTTGCCAAGTGGGTAGGAGGAGAGAACTAAGGAGTAGGCCATGAGACAAAAATAATGAGCATCTAGAAATACAGTCTAAGAAATACCAGTCGTGGAAATAAAAAGACCATACAACATACAATGCGCTTCAAAGCCAATAACTCAACAGAAGGAGGTGAAAAGAATTCACAAAAGTCGTCAGAGTTTTGGGATGTTATATACAAAGAAAACCATTGACTTCACTCTTATTTCAGAGGGTAAATACAGGGAGTGTCTTAGGTGCGAACACTGGTGAATACTTCAGGCAAAACACTAAAACAAGTATCTGTCGGAGACAAAGTATCTTACTGGAAGCCAAAGTAAAGTAGTTTTTATTGTAATTATTATCAGGTAGGACAATGGAACTGATGAAAATAAATGGAGAAGACAAAAGTCAATAGATTTGTGCAAAATTACATTCCCCTCTCTCACATACTGAACATGTGAGTAATGTAGGTGAGGAAATTCCCTTTACCCCCTTCCTTATGAGAGTGGTGTAGATACTGGTAAAAGTGCTCATCGTTATCTACTGGACCCTTAACATAAGCAGGTGTCCCTGAATGCAGGAGTCTCGTCATCACTGACATTCAGTCGAATCTTGGCTTTCTACTCAATGAAGGAATAGGCAGAGATCTAGAGACTGCAGGCTTCCAATGGCTCCACTTTCCCAGGGAGCACTTTAATGAATATTCCCAGGCTTTTATTGACCATCAAAGTTTGCCTTTCTATCATCAGAGAAGGGCCCTGGGGAAAGCCTCACTTCTCTTCAGGTAGCCGTCTTTCATGCAACGGTTACTATGGACCAGTCAGAATAGTAAACACTGTCCATAGATCTTCTTGTCTAAATTCTAGTTATGATGCCAAGTCTGTGAGTACTATATGATCTTTATTTTCAGATCCATGGGTTTATAGAACGAGTTGATGATTCAAAACCAGTTCTTTCTTGTCCTGAGAGTATGCGCAACCACTACTCAAGGCTGCCATTAGGAAATCCATATTATGATGCTGCTTGTTTTCCTTGCCCTAAATCACAGGCAAATCATTTTTGATTTGTGTGTCTCTTGTATAGTTCCCCTGCCACCACGATCATCAGTAACCTGGGTCCCAGAGTGTAGAAAAGAGAAAGGTGGGGAAGGGAGGAAGGGGGCGACAGAGAAGCACAGAGATGGCGGAGAGACAGAGAGAGACACAGAGTCACATGTAAGATGTTACGACGTGCGTGCTGTAATATTGGTCATGGGTCAGTGTGTGCTAGTGAGACAAACAAGATCAACTCGGTAATTACTGGAATTGCAAGAAGAAATTCCAGTTCTACTAAATGCTAATAGTTATATTGCGTGCTTAAAGTGACATTTCCCACCGAAACTATCACTTAAGAAAATATAGAGATTTTTTTTTTTTAGTAAGAATAAATTTATTCATCATTCAATTGATACTTTTTCTCATTTTTCTTGGGCCACAGCTTTAACATCAGAAAAAGCTGATGCAGTAATTACACATTTATTAGAAGCTTTTGCTGTTATGGGAGTACCTGAAACTTTTAAAACAGATAATGGTGCAGCATATATTTCTACTAAGTGCCAACAATTTTTTTAAGCATATAAAATTAAACATGTTAAAGGAATACCTTGTAATAGTACAGGACAAGCTATTATTGAAAGGCAAAATAGAACATTAAAAGAAATGCTTTTTAAACAGAAAAGGGGAGTAGAAGTAGAATATAACACTACACCCAGAAATAAAATACATTCAGCTCTTTTTACTTTAAATTTTTTAAATTCAGATGCAGAAGGTAACACACCAGCTTCACAGCAATGGATTAAGGAAGTTACAACTCTGTTAAATCAACCAATATATTATAAGGATGTTGTCAAAGGAGAATGGGTTCCTGCAGTAGTTTTTAGATGGGGAAGAGGGTATGCTTATCTCTCCTCAGGAAATAATGAATTCTGGCTACCAGACAAACTCATCAAACTCACAAATGACGCTCCGCTCACGTCACTGAGCACAAATGTGTCGAACCAGGAACCTAATGGCCAGGATGTCATCATTCAACCTGGAGGAGCAACACAATCATCTGGCTCCTCCTCAACACCTGGCTCCTCAACCAGCTAATCCAATGGAACTGCAGTCCAGCCACCCAAGTGACGTGGAGAAGGCTGTCACAACTCTGCCAGGAGGCACAGTCCATAGTAAGACATTTATGACATTTATTAAACTTATTTTAACTACTCATAAAACTTTGTCTCATTTACCTCATTGTAAACCCCATATTTTTTTGGATATTAGTGAGTGGATACCTTGGACTAAATGTTGAGGTGATTACTTA
>CAUYRH010053107.1:0-34636 GCA_963574655.1 Perodicticus potto
AAAATATTTCAAATAGTATATAAAACCAGCACAATGTACCCCATGATTACATTAACGTACACAGCTATGATTTAATTAAAAAAAAAAAAAAAGCCAGACAGAGGATGAATGGTAAACGGAATAGGTAAGTGAAAAACTCGAGCACAAGTACAAATCATTTGTTCCACTACAGATGGTAAGAAGCTGTGTTACAATTCCTAGATCTTTGAAATAAGCAAATTTAAATAATTCATCATATGCAAATGAGCATTGCCTTCAGTGGGAACTATGTATGTGGACTTCCTCGAAAACTTTTATATATACATAGCTTACATTAAAATGTTTCCTTAAATGATAAAAAGAATATAGATGGTAAAAAATGATCAATAGAAGGCAAATGAATGAATCTTTAAAAATATTTTATGCTGGAAATAGGCTATGAAAACCTCCTTCCATTAATTTCTTATCATTTTGCATATTTATAAAGCCCCATTTCCCATTACAATCATATGAATATTTTAGGGCTATTTTTATAACTTTAGTTCCACTAATATGTTGCTTATAATGCTTTCTACCAGCAGAACCTATTTTTGTGAAATATATTAACCCATTTTCATTTTACTTTGTACGACATAAAACCTTTTTATGTCTTCATAACCATCAGAATTTTACCTATTTTATTTGTCAACCTGTTAAGTATCACTTAACTTGTTGATAGTTTTAATTACTCTTCAAATCAGTTTATTCCATTCATTTTATCACTGCAAAATCCTCATTTTTAAAAATAATGTTGATAAAAATATAATGAGTGCACAAACACTTAAAAATAAACTACGATTTAAATTGTCTTTGGTGACTCATATTTTTATCCATCTATGGTCTGTATAGCAGGAGCTAAAAGATTGGAACTGAATTTCCAAGAAACCTTGCCATGGAATCCATCATTGAGAGATTTTTGCATTTGGATTTGGAGGGAAAACAGAAGTAAAAGGATAATTATTGCTTCTTTACTGCTACTTTAAACAGACAGGGATTTTGGCAGAGGAGAGGTTTATAGAAGAGTTCTCTAAGAAATTAGCTACCTTGGCTCTGGAGGCAGTGCTGGACATCATTGGTGGTATCAGTTCCAATGGCTTGGGCAAATTCTGGACTCCTTAAAAATAGAAATGAACCCAAGATTTAGAAGTTGACTGTATGACCGTCCTGTCTAAGGACTTGTAAGCATTGAAATTATCATATTAAATATTGTCCTATAAATATCCTTTCCTGCTTGAACACTTAAAAAGTTGTTTCTGTTTTCCCAGCCTGACCTGAACCCATACAAAATTTGGTTTAAAAAGGGCAGGAGGCATACTGCCAAACAAAAACTGAAGCATCTGACATTGCGTAACGGTTAGATAATGGGATGTGATGAAATTGTTATTAGAGAGGCTGCAAACATGGACAAGCAATAGAAAAGCCTTTGGTGAAACTGTCACATATGATAACTTGGAAGGGATACCTACTTGCGTGCCCCCAGAGAGTAGAACATGAGTCTCAGAGAATAGTAGTGTATAAAAAAATTAACACAGAGGCTGAGACTGCCACCCAGAGCAAGTCCGGCTTGCAATGCCAGCCCTTAGCTTGTATCTGGCGGGTGGGTTCTCATCATTCCCTCATAGGATGGTTCAGTGATCCTAAAATATTATTAAAGAAACACTATGGTTTATGGCAAACACCTGGCCTCCTTCTGGAAGCCTGAAATTTTGGTGTGTTCCAGACGGAGGGCGCCCATATGACCAGCCAGTACCAACCCTGGCCGTTTAGTCACTGAAGAGCTTCCCTGCTGGATGACACTTCACATGTGTTGCCACAACTTGCTGTGGGGGATGACGCACATTTTGTGTGAATCCACTGGGAGAGGACTCTGGGAAGCTCGCACCTGCTCTCCAGACTGCCCCATGTGACTTATTCATTTGCTAATTTTTCTGTGCATCCTCTCAATGTGATAAATCATAAGTGTGCATATAACCGTATCTGGAGTGCTGTGAGTCAGTTCTCTTAGCAAATCTTCTAAGCAGGGGTCTCACTGTCACAGGTGGGCAATCTAGTTTCTCCAATATTGTCAAATTTGGGTCTAATTAGATAATTGTATCCACTCCTATAATAGAAAGTCTTTATGCATCTGGCCCAGCTGAGTCTGAAAACCCTTCCGTGGTTATGAACCAGTGATTGCTGTCTCTCTCCCATTCTTCTCTTTTCTGGATGGGAGAGTCTATTGCACTCATTCTGCATCAGCTCGACCACGGAACACTCTGTCAGCTTCTCCATCAGTTTCCAACCCACCTTCTACACTCTGCTTTGGGATGTTGTACCGAGACTGTGCAAATTACCTTTCTGCTTTCCTGATTGATTCTCTGTTAAACTATGTCAACAGCAATACTCTCCGGAGACCAAAAGCTTGTTTCTTGTTTCTGCCTGTGCCACCCCGGCCTCACTTCTTTACCCTGGAACCGAAGACCACTCCAGTAGCAGTAGTTGAAGCCAACTTGCAGGTTTCCCAATACTCACAGAATCAGCTTCACTGCAATTCCTCAAAATCAACACCACTGAGCAATGTCCCTTCCTCGAAAGCCAGCATCTAGCCCTACAAAGTTTCTTCCTTCAAATTTACAGCTACCAGCATTAGCTGCCCAGCATTTCTTGTTTAAAGTTATGAATTTCAGCATTGCGGAGCCTTTCTTCAAATCTTCTAACTGAATACTTGCCATTCTCGGCCCCAGCGGTCATAGCTGCTTTCTGCAGTTGCCATGTCTGTATCATCTTAAGAGTTTTCTTTAGGTGATAGGTTCACCTTATTGTTCCAATACTAGTTATTGAAACTTTAAATTCTCTTTTAAAATGGCTGATGAGATCTGCCTCCTGCTGGAATCTTGACTGTGTATAAATGGTGAGAGCGAAAAGTGAGGCAGTCACATGTGTCTCAGAGTTCACAGGACGTGACGATCCCCTTTCAGACTTAATCGGGAAATCCATCTGCTGGAGACCCTGGCACATCTGCCTGCTGCAGTGATTGGAAGCAACTTGCTCTTCCCCTGCTGGAGAGGGTGTGAGGTTGTTCCATCTGGGGAGAAAGGGTGGAGTTAGAAGGGCTATGGAAGTGATGTTCACCAAAATGGTTTCTTCCTCCTGGGCAAATAGCTAGATTACAGTCTCCAGATCCCATACTTTTAGGTGTAGCCACACCACAGTTCTGGCTGCATTAATCCGCTAGGGCTTCCTTAACAGAGTACTGATACCATGTGGCTTAAACAACAGTAACATGGCCTCACAGTTCTAGAGAACTAGAAATCAGAGATAAAGGTGTTAACATGGTTGACTCCTTCTGAGGGATGTAAGGGAACTGTGTTCTATGCCTCTGTCCTAGCACCTGGTAGCTGCTGGCAACTTTGGCATTCCTTGGTTTGTACATGTGAATGCATCACCCTGCTCTCTGAAGTGACCTACACAAGACGTTCTCCTCGTGTGCACGACTCTCTCCACACATTTCCTGTATATAAGGGCACCTCACCTTGGATTAAGGGTCCACCCTACTCCAGTGTGACTTCATCTTAACCAATTACACCTGCAATGAGCCTATTTACAAATAAGGAGGAAATGGAATCCATATTCTGAGGTTCTAGGAGTCAGAAATTCATGCTCTGAAATTTTGGAGAAACACAATTCAACCAGTAACACTGGCCAAGGAATGAAATAGCCTATGCCACTTCCAGATCTGGCCCATAAAAATACTCATGTTATCAAAGGCTCTTTTTTCTCTGTTTTCCAGTTGGATGTCGAACCCAAAAGACCTCGAAATTTGAATGTTCAAGAAGTCCGATACTCTAAATCATGTGTCCTCAAACTTTTTAAACAGGGGGCCAATTCACTGTCCCTCAGACTGTTGGATGGTTGGACTATCATTTAAAAAAAAACAATGAACAAATTCCTATGAATACTGCAAGTATCTTATTTTGAAATAAAAAACAAAATGGGAATGAGTACAATTCACACCGAAGCATGTGGCCTGTGGGCCGTAGTTTGAAGACCCCTGCTCTAAATGATGTAAGGAGCAGAATCCCAAATGCCACCCCAGACTTTGTACTGTTCATGAGTAAAACAAAAACATCTATTGTGTTAAGACGCTGAGATTTCTGCATTTATCTTTCATAACAGTTAGCATTAACTTACTTAGCTGAAAATAATGATCACACACTTTAAAAGGGTATCACAATTCCACTTACAATTATCTCTATACTTCTGTGACAGCGCTGTAACCATCACATTATACTTGTATATACCTAATCCACATTTACACAAAGACGGCAAGATTTAAAACTTTCATTTCTTATCTTTACATTTATGCTACACTTTCTAGCACAGTGTAAACACTTAAAATTATTTGTTCAATTGAATAAAGATAAATAGTGATGAAAGCAAATAGGAAAGCAATATTAAGAGTCTGTATACATTGATTCCTTGTGACTATCTGCTAAAATTAACTAACCAATTTAAATAATTTTCTTTAAACTAAATCCATCAATTACAATTAAAATTTCCACTCCACAGAGCAAAAATGATCCCTGTATAAAATGTGAAAGGAGCCAACAGGTATAGAAAAAGGTGCTCAACGTCACTACCATTAGAAAAATGCAAATCTAAACCACAATGAGATACCACCTTGAACTTGTTACAGTGGCTATTATAAGAAGACAAGAAAAACAAAAGGTAACAAATGTTGGCAAAGGGAATTGTTATACAATGTTAGCAGTGATGTAAGTTGATACAGTCATTATGGAAAACAGTATAGATTTTCCACATAAATTAAAAACAGAACTATTTTACAGACCACAATCCCATTCCTGGGTATAAATCAGGATCTCAAAGAGGTATCTACACTCCTCTGTTCACTTCACAATAGTCAAGACACGGACAAAAACAGTGCTTTTGTTAGATAAAGAAAATATAGTGTAATATAATGCATATATCATATTTTCTTTTCATAAGAGAATATTATTCAGACTTAACAAAAAAGGAAATCCTGTCATTTTCCACAACACAGATGAATCTGAAAGACTTTATACCAAGTGAAGTAAGCAGACAGAAAAAACCAAATATTAGATGATCTTACTTATGTGTGGAATCTAAACTGGTCAGACTCCAAGAAACAGAGAGTACAACAGGGGTTAACCAGGAACTGCGGGAGCAGGAAAAGAGATATGGGTCCAGGGGTGCAAATCTTCAGATATGCAAGATGAATTAGTTCTGGGGCTCTAAAGTACAGGAATCTGACAATAATTAACAATACTTTATTGTATACTTGAAATGTACACAATAAAGAGCTTAAATGTTCTTACCACACTCCCCCCCCCAAAAAAAAGAAAAAGAAAAGAAAGAAGAAAAAAAGAATAAAAGAAAGAGAATGGTGGTAACTGCCTGAAATTATAGATATGTTAGTGATTATTATCTCACAATGTACAAGTACTACATATGTCATATCATCAAACTGTATACTTTAGGCTGGGCATGGTGACTATGCCTGTAATCTAACACATTCTGAAGCTAATGTAGGTGGATAGGCTGAACTCAGGAGATCGAGACCAGCGTGAGCAAGAGTGAGACCCCATCTCTACTAAAAATATAAAACCTACTGGATGCCATGGCAGGCACCTGCAGTCCCAGCTACTCAGGAGGCTGAGGCAACAGGATCACTTGAGCCCCAAAGTTTGAGGTTGCTGTGAGCTATGATGCCATAGCACTCTATCCAGGATGGCTGTTAAGCAATGGCCAATACTTCATACTGAAGGATATTCAGAAACTGGCACAGAACTAAAAGTCAAAGAACTTAGGTCAAGGCATTAAAGGATACAAGTCTATAGCAAATTTAAAAGAAAAGAAAGGTGCTAAAATGAACATTTGGACATCTGAAGGAAAGCACTGGTGTAATTTCCTGAAGGAAAAGTAATATCTAAAGCAGAGGCATCCAACCTTTTGGCTTCTCAGGGCCACACTAGGAGAAGAGTTGTCTTGGGCCACAATAAATACACAAACTCTAATGAAAGCTGATGAGCAGAAAAGAAAAAAAAGAAGAAGAAGAAGAATGGCCGGGTGTTGTGGTGGGTGCCTGTAGTCCCAGCTACTTGGGAGGCGGAGGCAGGAGACTCGCTTGAGCCCAGGAATTAGAAGTTGCTGTGAGCTGTGATGCCACAGCACTCTATCCAGGGTGACAGCTTGAGGCTCTGTCTCAAAAAAAAAAAAATGGAATCATGATTGTATATTATTATACTGTCTACCTTGTTCAACATATTGATATATCCTAAACACCTTTTCATGTGAATAAATGTTTTTCTATAACATTAAAAAAAAAGAAGAAGAAGAAAGAAAGAAAAAGTCTATGCATAATTTTCATGATATAGAGCACCACAGATGAGCAAAAGTCCTCACATAATCAATCCCAATTATATAGCAGCCCATTCAGAGTCTTTTAAAATCATTGAGCAGGTTCCAAGTTTGGGATCACCAATACACATAGTGGAAAGTGTACATCTCTAAGTAATAAAATGTCTTTGGGTTTTTAAAAAATATTTTATATGATAAAAGTAAAAGAAAAGTGGGCAACATAAAACTAGTGGGATACTTGACATTGTATTTGAGAAACTAATGCATCAATATCTGGTTTGGTGGAAGTAGTTGCAATTCTCAATAAATTCTCAAAGTGCTCATCAGATATTTTGGTTCTAATTTTAGTCTTAATGTGCCTTATTCGTGAAAATAGTTGCTCACAAATGTAGGTGCTGCCCAAATGTGATGACATGAATAAGTCATGACTATGAATGGAGGTATATTTGTCTCTGGGAAGATGGGAGCTATAAAGTCCAGTCAAGAGATGTGATCAAGTTAAATGTCTTAAACTTAAGCTATGGATTGCAATGGATTGCAGATCCATGCATTCCATTTGAAGCAGGTAACATATTTATGTCAACTGAAAATAGAGACACAAAGTACCAAAATTTGATTATTTTCCTGGAAATCTTGAAATCCGTTTTCAAGTTCTTGTATCTAATCAAAAAGCAAGGCTGCATTTTAGACCATTCACAGAACTGTGTTTAGCCAACATGTTGAAATGCAAAAAATTATTTGCCTTAATTTAAGGTTTCCATAATTTAATTTGCATTTGGAATGCAGTTTTTCTTTGAAACATGGTATTGATAAGTTGATTTTCACCTTGAAGACATATATCTGATTCAAATAAGTAGTGGTTAAATTCACCAAAAAATGCTAAATCCATAAGGTAGTTTTCATTGCAAGTTCTCGCACAAACTTTGTTTTTGATACCATAAACAACTTGACACCATGTTGCAAATCATAAAATCCTTTCCACATTTGTCCTCTCCTGAGTCATCTTACTTCCTAAAAGTAAATGATGTCACCATAGTCATCAGAAATACTTTTAAGAAATTTCCATGACTGGTGATGATTCCACCCCTCGGCCCTCATAAAATTCAGTCTTGATGATTTACATGATGTTATCTGTGTCTAAGGATTTTGTGCCACAAATTTTCTTGATGTACTATGCAATGATACTTCATCAAATGTAAGTTTGGGGTGGCAATTGCATTGTCTTCTATTAATTTTACAAGTCCCTCTCTTTTGCCTACTATCGCCAGGGTACCATAAGTAACTACACCACATATTTTGACAATGGGCAAAGGAAATTGCTTTAACATATTTGTACTGCTTTGTATAAATCTCTAGCTGTAGTTGTGCCTTTTAATGGCAATAAAGAAGCCATTTCTTTCACTTGTGTTGGGTACAGTGCACACTACCACACTGTCTGGGTCAAGGGCACACTTATAACTTTGACTCAATACGTGCAAAAATGAACGTGTGTAAGTAAACATGTGTGCCCCCTCATATTCTGGGGGAAAAGTTATAAAAAGTAGCTATTTATTCAGTGACATTAGATTCAGCATCAATATCTCTAATAAAAAAGGCACGTTAAGGTCCAATGGTAGCATCAGTGCTGTCATCCATTACCAAAGCATAACATTTAAAATTAGCAGCTTCATTTTCCAAACTTCTTTTGATAGATTTTCTAATTTCTTCCATTTGCCTGGCTATAGTCTCGTGAGACAAACTGATTTTAAAAAATATCCCCCTTTCTTCAGCGCAAATTATATCTGCCATGTGTTCCATACTTTGCTTAATAATCTCACCAATGATAAATGGTTTTGATTTTGTTTTGCTGTAAAATATACTACCACATAAGTATAACAATGGAAGCCATCTGAGTTGTAACTTAAGATTTTTTTTGCTGTGAAGACTGACATTTTTTTCAGATCCATTATTTTATTCTTACAAAACAGTTGTTCACACGCATCAATTTTGGCAGCATGATTTTGCATATGAAGACTTTTCAAACTACTGTCTTTGAAAACTTGCACAAATTAAGCGGCATGCCTCACTACGTGCCTCAATGAAAAGTAGTCATCAGCCCACTTTTCACTGGACAATCTGCCTTTATCTGTTCTATTTTATTTCGAGATGTGTAGAAGCCATGCTAGATTTTAAAAAACTATAATGATAGATAAGTGACCATCTTTACTTTTATTATGCAAATTAACTGACAAGACTATAGAAAGCAAGGTTTGGGTCCCTCCCCCCCATAGCTCACTGCCAATGCTGGGCAAGGTGGCAGGCACTGGATGTGGCACCAGCAAGGTGTGTAAGTGCCCTTAATAATCAAGTAAGACTGTTTACCTGACTTCTAAATAACATTAAACACCAAATGGTGCAATGGCAGGTCGGAATATTATTAATCACCATCTCTCTAGAAGCATATGTAACGTCTGATGGCGTCAACTCAGCTATCTGTACTTGGAAGATAACACATTGAGCTGGGAACAGATAGTGAGAGCCTATGTGTGTTTATTTTACAGGATACTGTGACACAGCATTGTCATCTGCAGAGTTCACACTTGAGAGCCATGCAGTCAAGTTCCACCAAAAAATCTCATAATGTTTTAAGTAAGTCTACGATTCTATGGTGGGCCACATTCCTAGCCATCCCGGACTGCACACACACACGGGCCACAGATGTGGGTTGGACACCCCTGGAACTGAAGTTGTTTTCAGACTCAAAAATAAGTTCTCAGTTCTTAAGGAGAGTTTTACATTAAGAAGCGCTTAAAAAGTCACTAAACGCACTCTTCTTTATGAGAAGGATAGGGCCGCTTGAAAAAAAGTTTTAAAAATCAGAAATTCCAGCAAAACACGTCTCCTCAAAAGTTACCACATGAAGACAACTTCTAGAACCTCCCATTCTTCTGCATGATAAGAAATGGTTGAAGTGAATACCAATTTGAAGTCTTATATTTTCTAGAGAATGCAGGAACATTATTCAAGAACCCTCATGGTCAGTGTACTTCAGACATTAGTTTTGAGTATGCCAGATACTTAGAAAGAGAAATGTGTTTGAAATTGCCAACAATATTGCTAATCTAAAACAATTTTTTCTGTGTTTTTTGGTAAAAAGCAGTACTATTGGAAGACTCACATTGACCTTGCACTATGTAATCATGGTGGATCCACAGTGCATGGAACACAAATCCAGGAGATCGAGTTTCTGAAAATAGAATGATAATGAAATGACGCTCTCTGTGCAGACTGTAGTGGCTGAAATGATTTCCCAAGTAGCCACTGTGATGGAAATTATTCAATTGCTCTCAAACTAACTAACTGAAAAAACATAATTTACCACAATATATGGTGGTATTATTTGTGATAATAGAAAATAAAAAAGTTGTTCAGAAGCAAGATATTAGGTGTGGGCACTTTCCAAAGGGAGGGAATTTAATGTTAACACATGGGAATGACATGGATTTAAATCAGCCATTCTCAACCTGTGGGTCGCGACCCACAGGAACTGTATTAAAGCGCCGCAGCATTAGGAAGGTTGAGAACTACTGATTTAAATAGACCAGATCAAATTTCAATTCTGAAAAGACAATATTACATCTGGTTAGCAAAATTATTATTATTTCTCTTAATCAAGGAAAACCAGGGGCCACCAATTTTTCTTCTTTTGAAATAAAAATGCAGGGGGGTGAACACATAGTAGTCAGTGACAGCGTACTCAGTATTCACAGAAGTAAAAAGCGTTATAGGAGGATTTAGAGAAATTTCTTACGACCGAGAGTAACATGGTTGGTTCCAGATTCTTGAAAATAACAACACAAATCATCCAAATAAGTAAGCTTTAGACTTCAGTAATAATTTTCATGGGCACTTGTAGCATACAAGTAACTTTGTGCAACTCACTCAAGCTGAATGAACCCCAACTTTCGGGGCTGTGGAAGGGGGAGGAATGTGGCTTGACTGCCGGACCCTGTGAAAAGTACAGAAGATAATACAGGCTCATTCTCTAAAATATTTTCCATTTAACATTTTTCTTGGAGATGTGTTTTTAGTTTACACTGTCCAAACTTCATAATATACATATCTTTCAAAATAATACTTTTTGGCTAATGTTTATAAAGGACATTTGTATTTATATATGAATACATAAATATAAGTATTCATGTTTGTATATGAAAACTCAGTCAAACTTTAACAGAATTATCTAGAGGAACAAAATCTTAAACTACCTTCCAAATGCAACTGTTACAACATTACAATTACACGTAGACATTTCGAAAACCGGCCAAGTTTCAAACAAAGGAAATATATATATATTTCCACACATATGAACAAATGTATGAAAATCAACACAGTGATTAGCAATGGATAATTGATGGTTTGCTTCCTCACGTAATTGTTTGTTGCTTACACATAGGCAGTTTACTTCATCTTACTCACCTTTAAAGAAATTGATTAGGAGCTTTATGTGGACAAATAACACGTTACAATATTTTACAATAAATAGGAGGGTAGTAGGCTCCCAGTTAGTATTTTTGTGCAGAGCGCATCAGATTTTCATGAATGTGTGTCGATGATATCCAATAGGTGATATTTTTATATCCAAAATAACTACCACTTAGTAAGAGGTCAAAAAATATGAGCACTCATAAGGCACACAAAGACAAAACAGATCCTCCATCACTAGTTATTTTTGAGAATGTTGTTAAGGATAGTGTAATAGAATACTTACCTCTCAATACTGTCATCAAAAGAACTCCATGTCCATAATTAGAATATTACTATTTTAAAACAAAATATACATATTTAAAGTTTATATCTGATTGTTAAAGTGTTATTTTGTCAAAAATATCTTAAGCTGTTTTCATATAATTTTGATGGATGTGTATAAAGTGCAAACGTGTGTTCTTTCCATTGTCTACAAATAGTTTGTGTTCATGAAGAGCTGCCACATTTTTTTAAGACTTTGCAATCTGTTGACATTTACTCTCCTAGTGCATCTGCTTTGATTGCCAACCATCATATCAATAAACTAAACTCTTAGAACCAAAGAGTCCTAATAGCCAAATAAGCTAAAAAGAGGGTCCATGGACACAAGTGCATGACACTAGGTTTCTATTTTTGTTGCAGTGTTAAAGACTGCCCTATCATTTAGGTTTTAACCCCATTCACTTATTTGTGATTGCCTTAAGAGATTTTTTGGTGATATTAATATCATTTTTGATATTTAATATTATTGGTATTAAAGAAATGTGATTAAGTTTTAAACTATCATATATAAATTAATTTCCAAATATTTTAATAATTCATGACCCACTATGTTCTTCACTATAAAAATGACATTGTTTACTTAAAACCTTTATAAAAATAAGGTAAAGAAACACAAGCTGAAAGATAACCAATGAAAGGAAAATAAAAATCGAAGTATGCTCAAGAGATAAAAAGTTAAAGTTCATTGTAGTAAAAACTCTGGTATTTTTTCTCAACATTTCCCAAGATTACACATCTTCAACACTCACTTAGGCTTCTCTACTCCATCCTTTGACGTATTTATTCTCTTATTCCAAGTTAGCCATTCTGAATTGATGGAAATACACAGATGAATTTGGGGATGGCATGCCATTTAGGGGCCATCAAGGCTGGAGTTTCACTTAACTCTGCATTCTCAGGATGCACTCAGACATCCACATTAGGCATCCAAAGCATGTTTGTAGATCAGTATATTAACTAATGAATCTAGTCCAGTATTTCCCAACCCTTTCACATCATGGAATACAGAGGAAAAAAATCATTTTTTAAAGATCTCTTGAGTAAACGGAGGGGGGCAATCAAGGCCAGAAGTCACTGGTCCAGGCCTGCCCTGATGCCTTGAGTAACAGAGCCTCTAATATCTTGACACACCATAATTCATTCTTGGCATGCCAAGTAGAAAATTTATGTCCGAAACTTTTGTAAGGACTACTTCACGCACTAGGTGGAACAGTGAAAGTGGGAAAACAGGCATCACCTTGATTCATGTTGATATGAATGAAGGGTGAATCATCAACCACCACCAGATTTTCTATCACGTTCAGTAAACATTCTGCATTTCTTTTCTGCCAAGCAGTTGACACAACCCATACAGACAGCCTGCGATGGCCAGTAGACCTCCATGGTTGGTCAAGATGGAGCCATGACACTTCTCCAATCACCTAATTCCTACATTTTCCTTTAAGAACTATTGGTTTTATAAATAAAAACAAGATTATCAAGTATCTGTGTCACTCTAACATCATACACTCATTTTATACATGAGAAGACAGGGTAGGAGGGCTTGCATGATTTATCCAACCCCTCTAGTTATTAAGTGGCAGAGAAGGGACAAGCTGCCAAACACATTAAACCCCAGTTCCAGAAATCCATTGAAAAACAGAAATCCCAGAAAAATATAGTGCCATTTCTAAAAGAGTTTAAATTTGTAAAGCCTGGCTCATAATTTGTCCTGAAGAAAATCTAACCAGAAACACTTGAATACAATATATGTTTTAGAAAACAATTATTATTTTTAAAGTTATATCTTTGCTTTGTTTTTCTGTAGAATATACTCTTACTTATATCCAAATATATATACAGCAATGACATAAAATCAGAATTATTTTTGGAATTTGCTTGTGGCTGAACATTGCCTTTGCTATCTCAATATGAGAGTGGTACCTGGCTACTCTATGGCTTTTGAGTATCTGTTATAACCCTAGATGCCATCGTGATGTTTGGCTTATACCCCAAGGATATTATCAAGACATTACACACTTACCTAGATTAAGATATTCATTTTGTGGCCCATACTTCGTTAGCACTAAATTTTGAATACTCTCTGGTTGCATACAGAAGAAAAAAAGGCAATAAGTGGGTGAGGAGAAACATTGTTTTTTTTTTTTTGAGACAGAGTCTCACTCTGTTGCCCAGGCTAGAGTGCTATGGCATTAGCCTAACTCACAGCAACTCCAAACTTCTGTGTTCAAGCCATCCTCCAGCCTCAGCCTTCCAAATACCTAGGACTATAGGCATGCACCACCACACCCAGCTATTTTTTCTATTCTTAATAGAGACAAGGTCTTGCTCTTGCTCGTGCTAGTCTCATACTCCTGAGCTCAAAGGAAGCTCTTCACTCAGCCTCCCAGAGCACTAAGATTACAGGTGTCAGCCACTAGGCTCTGCCAATTCCAAGCAACGTGAGAGACTTTTATCTTCTATTTCACTCCATTAAGGATAAAATGCCATAGTGCTGTAATCTTAAGCTGAAATATTTTATATTCTCCTTGGAATATTTTTGTCCAGTTATCAGAAACATCAATTTACCAGCAAGGTACTCCCCCCTTGTTAACATTCACCAATCTAATTGATGAACAAGTCCTAAGTCATCGGTACCCTAAAATGACTTTAATATAAAGGCATTCCTGTATTATCTTAACATCTAAACAATTTTCCTCCTTAATTTAATCTTCAAAGACAAAATCAATACCAGAAATGCTGTCAAGCTTGCTGAACAATTGTGAAATGCTGTGCACATATACAGAGTAGAGCATTTACATAATAGTAGCTAATCTATCAACTATAATATTAAAATACTGTGGCAAGGGTGGAAATAAAGTGAAGATGAACTAATCTGTATGGAGAAAATACACTCATTAAGAAGGAACCAGTGGAACATCTTGGACCAGCAACGTTCTGACTCTGGTTGCAAAAGAAAACTTCCTAATCCTCACACTACACCCTTCTCTCTGTGTCAGTTATTACTCATCAACTAATATATTAATAATTAGAAGTAGATGTTACAAGGAGGCAATAGAGTATTTCATAATAGAGTAGTTCATTTATTTATTCAAGACTGAATTCAATATTCAATATTTTGGACATCTCCTATGTAATTCGAATCTATTAAAGGAAACAGAGGAATGACATCAGCAAGCTGGAAGAATAGAATCTTTCTACTGCCATCTCCACCGATGAGAGGACTTTTGTGGAAAGTCTTTCTAGGAGTCCAGTGGAGACATTCTAGCACAAAATTAGATCATAAGATCCAAGAATAGAAGTATTTATGATGGTAATAATAATAGTTACATTTTACCCATACCACACTCCCTGAGAGTGGCATAGCTCAGTGTCAAAAGAAGCCCTTTTGAGCAGTCATTTTTTTTCTAATGGGGGAAACTGAGAACACAGGGAATGAATACCTATATTATCCACCCATCCAGAAGGCTGCCCACGATTCCTACTTCCTTCTCCTCTCATCAGAATAAATTATGTGATGGCATGGAGAAGTGTTTAAGAAAGTTTGGGAGCTAGAAAGAGAGGGTACGGAAGCTAGTAACTGCTGCACATCCTTCAGAAAGCCTACCCCAAAGCTGCTGGGGATGCTTTGCCAGCAGACCTTCCCCAAATGGGATATGGACACTCCAAATACTTCGAGTACCTCACTGCCTTCCTACCCAGAACTGAGTGAACCTCCACAGACAGACACTGGCTGAACTCTGTGTGATTGGGGTAAAGCACAAAAAGAAACGTATTAGAGTCCTGCATTTGGGAAAACCAACAAGGGGCTCCTAGCACTTGACATGGCTTTGTAGAATCAAGAGAAAGCACAGAATCTTAAGAATTCTCCTGTGAAAGGGAACAAAAGATATGGAGTGGGCCTATCCATTTCACCAGGCCTAGGAGAGTCTCCAAAATTCCTAGATGGTCTGCTTGATGAAAGTGTTTTTCTTTACTGAAGACACTCAGTGAAGACTAGAATAGGCCACTAATTTTTCAAATCTGAAAACAGAAACACAGCACTTCAAAGAACACAGAAATTTAAGGAAATATGACAGCACCCTACAAACACAATATTCTAGTAGCAAACCCAAAATAAATAGAGATTCATGAAATGCTTAACAAATAATTCAAAATAATTGTTTTAAGAAAGCTTAGCAAGTTATTAAAGAGTAAAGACAGTTGAAAAACAATGAAACAACAAAAAAAATTCAATGAAGAGATAGAATCATAAAAATAACCAAAAAATTCTGAGGCTGAAGAATACAATGAATGAAATTTAAGAAAAAAAAAAAGCATCCATGAAGAAGCCAATAGTAGGTTGTATCAATGAGAAGAAAGAATCAAACGTACTTGAAGAAAAGCAATTTGAAAATATTTAGTTAAGTTGAGTTAAAAAAAAGAAACCATGAAAAGAAATGAAGAACTATGGGATTTATGGGATTTATGGGACACCATCAAAAGGGCTAACTCTCACATTATAGGATATCCAGAAAGAGACAAATGAGAGAAAAGAAGAGAAAATGTATTTTAAATTGCTAACGCAAAGTCTCCCCATACTGGGAGATATATGAACATCCAGATCCATGAAACTCAGAAGTCTCCAATTAGGATCAGTCCAAAGAAGACTTCACCAAAACATATTGTATACAAAATATCAAAAATAAAAGGTATGAGAATATTAAAGCATGAAGAGAAAAGAAGTTCCTTACATACAAGGGACCCTCAATAAGGTTATAAGCAGACATTTTAGCAGAAATCTTACAGGTCAGAAGAGTGAAATGATATATTCAAAGTGCTGAGGAATTGGATCAAGATCATCAAATAGAACCATCTAGCGATTGTTTCCCCCTTCACAGGAACATCAAATTGAACAAATATCCATGTAAGAAAGCACCTTTATAAAAACAAAAAATCGAGCACACAATCACAGTACCAGGTTTTAACATGATAGCAAGGAAAGAGGCATGGGTGAGGATAAGACAGTTTTGCATAGCCTATGTTACCCTTTCCTATCCCCCAACAGTGCCACAGCAGTACTTGGTGGAGAGAGAATCTGTGTGCTTGGGGGAGGAAGTGATTGTAGGACCCTGTATTGGAACTCAGGGCTGCCCTGTCATAGCGGAACTTGGTGTATGAGAGAATTCTGTCAGTGTCCACAAAAGAAACATTTAGACCAGCCCCAGCCAGAGGTGAATCCTCCGCCTCAGTAGTATAAAACTGAGCTCCACCTAGCACTACCACTGGCTAATTTAAGTGGCCTGAGCCTGCAATAAATTTGTAAGGCAATCAGGCCAAAAAGATGCCAGTCCTTGAGCAATTTCTACAGCTGCACTGTAGACTTCAGACTTCCAGTGGATTTGGGTACAGGTGTCCCAGGTGCTAGACTATGAGCAGTGGGGGTCAGGCAAGTGCCTATATTACCCCTCCCCCAACTTTAGTCAAGGTAGCTTGGGAAGAGTCTTCTTCCACTTCCAGAAAAGAAAGAAGAGTACAGAGAGCTATGTCTTGAAACTTGGGTACCAGCTAAGCCACAGTAAGATAAAGTACCAACCAGATTCCTGAAATCCCTCATTTCAGAAGTTAGTTTCTAAATGGAATTTCTAGACTCATTTTAAGCAAAAAGGAAACCCACTAACTTAAAAGGAAGAATCCAGTCCTATAAGGATCTGATCCTCCACCTGATGACTATAAAGCATTTGGACCTTGAATAAACATCAGAGCTAGCCAGGCAGTAGTCTCCACAGGCCTTGGATAAGACTGGATTGACTTCCAGTAAGACTCATGCAGTCCTAGCCATGGCGGTCATCAGAAAGTGCTCACATCACTCCTTCCTCAACTCTAGGCATCCCAGTGTGGACAGTGAGACTCATTTTGTTAGACAGTAAGTGAGGGAGGATAGTGAGAGCCACTGACTGCTAATCCATGGAATTCTCCCATATCTTAGCCATAATTTAGATCTGAAAAAGACAAGGATGTCCACTCTCTCCATTGTTATTCAGCATAGTACTGAAAGTTTTAATTACAGCAGTTAGACAAGACATAAAGGGCATCCACATTGGAAAGGAAGAAGTCAAATTATTCTTATTTGCCAAAAACACAGTTTTTCATGTAGGGAAAAGTAAAGGTCCACTAAGAAAGCTATTATCACTGATAAATAAAATCAATAAAGTTGCAGGATATAAAATCAACATATAAAAATGAATAGCAGCACTTCTATATATCAACAGCAAATAATCTGAAATAGAAACCAAGAATTCCATTTACAATTGCTACAAATAAATCAAAATATATGGGGATAAACTTAACCAAAAAAGTGAAAAATATATGCATTGAAATCTATGAAACGATGATGAAAGACATCAAAGAGGACACAAAAGGCAGAAAAATATTCCATGCTCATAGATTGGAAGAATCAATATTGCTACAATTTCCATATTACTCTGAACAATCTACTAATTCAATGCAATCTCCATCAAAACACCAATGACATTCTTCATAGAAATAGAAAAAATAATTCTAAAATTTATGTATGTGGGAGCTAAATACTAAAAGAATTGATCTCATGGAGACCAAGAGAAGAATGATGGTTACCAGAGGCTAGGAAGGGTAGCAGAGAAAGGTGGGAATAAAGTGTAGATGATTAATGGGTGAAAAATATAGTTAGACAATTAGATATAATGAACAATATTTTGTAACACAACAAAATGATTATACTCTACATTAAATTATGGTATATTTATAATATTCAGAGAATTAGAAGTGGAATGTTCCTAATACAAAGAAATGATAAATGGTTGATATGATGGTTATAACCCAATGACTGTGATTGGATTATTGATTGATTTTTTATGCTGTTATGCATGTGTCAAAATTTAACACATACCATATAAAAATATGCAACAATTGAGTGTCGATAATAATTAAATTTTTAAAAATTAATAAAAAATCACAGAGTAATGAAAGATAAAACCTGCTTACCCAGTGTACTTTGCTTATTGAACCTGTCCTTTGGAAATGAAGGAGAAACAAATACTTTCCCAGAAAAATGAAAGCTAAGAAAGTTCATCACCACTAGATTCGCCTTATAAGAAATGCAGAGGAAGTTCTTCACATGGAAATGAAATGATGCTGATCAGTAACATGAAAACATACCAAAGTATAATATGCACTTGTTAAAGCTTTAACTTTAAATTCAGAACCCTCTAATTCTGCTTTGGTAGTGTGTAAATAACTTCTATCTCTAATATCAGGACTAAAAGACAAAAATATTTAAAAAGTAAAATAAATTATTAAAGTACACACAAAATTAATTAACTGTGACACCAAAAGATCCAATGTGGTGGGGAGGGTACGTAATTATAGTGTTTTTGTATGTGATGGAAGTCAAGTTGTTATGGGCTTAAAATATACTATTATAACTATGTTTTCTATAACCCTAAAAGTAACCAGAGAACAAAAACCTATAACAGACATACAAAAGGTAAAGACAAAGGAACCAGAATGCGCTACCACAGGAAAACAATCAAATCACATCAAGAGGGAATAAGAGGAACAAAAGACACACAAAACATTCTGAAAAGTAATTAACAAAATGGTAATAGTAAGTCCTTACCTACCAGTAATTTCCTTTTAATGTAAATAGGTTAAATTCTTCAATCACAAGACATAGTGCACAAATAGATTCTTTTTAAAAGACCTAACTATAGGTCAGCTTTAACTTTAAATACACACATAGGCTGAAAGGAAAGGAAAAGATATTCCATTCATACAGAAACCAAAAGGAAGAAGGGATAGCTATTCAGAAAAATAGACTTCTCAAAAACCGTGAAAAAACACAAATACAGTCATTATACAATGATAAAGGGGTCAAATCATCAACAGGTTCTAACAATTGCAAATATATATGTACCTAACATCACAGCACCTAAATAAAGCAAACATTAGTAGATCAAAGACAGCAATATAATAAAAGTATTATTATTGTTAAATACCCGACTTTCAACAATAGGTGAAAAACCAATACAGAAACATTGGACTTGAACTACACTGTAGACCAAATGAAACAAACAGGCATATAAAACATATTATACTTGATAGCAGTAGAATACATATTTTCTCAAGCATACATGAAACATTTTCTAGGATAGATCATGTTAGGCCACAAAACACATTTTAACAAATTTAAGATTTAAATCATATCAAGTTTCATTTCTAAAGATGAAATCATGAAACTAGAAAAAAATAACAGGAGATAACTGAAACGTTTACAAATGTGTGAAACGTAAACATGCTCCTAAAATTTTATAGTTATTTTGCTGAACATTGGAGCAAAGTTAGGGCACTCTTATAATAGGGCAATACGTGTAATGAATGCAATGAATGGGGTTTGGTTGAGATAGAGACTCGTTCAGCTGTCTGTTTGCTGTTGGGAATGATTTAAAAGGACAGAATGACTAAACGGCTGTCTGAGAGAGAGTACTGCAAGAGAAAGTCTGAAGCTGTGGCATCCAATGCAGGAGCAGAACAATGGTCTCAACTGGAATAGGATCAGTTCATCCACAATTACAGAGGAAGGCAAGGTATAAGAGAGCTGGGACAGGTAGGGAAGTTGATACCGAGGTAGGAAAAAAAGAACTTGTTTTCTGTTGCTGTATTTTCTCAGAGAAATAAAATAGCAACGTGATCAACTGAGAATGAGAGGAAATTCTGGAAATTAGATGAAGAAGGAAAAGATGTTAAACAAGCGTCTGAGGAACTGAATTGACCTGGAGGAAGAAGAAAGGCGGCAGGCCAGCGCAGAGGGCCTGACAAGCGTCTGTGTTCATTTAACACTGACCAGTCAGCGTAGCCACAGCTTGTTCTCCAGCTACACAGAACCGCTCAGCCGCAGAGAGAGAACAGGTGGAAAGGTGGGCTGAACCAGTTTGGGGGTTTGGTTCATAAACCTCAGGAGAGAGGAACAAGGAAGCTGATGGTGATGACCACCACCGATCACAGAGTGTAAGACAGTGAAATGAGGCTGCAGGGGTCGGGGGGTCGGGGAGATGAGGACATTGGGCAGGGCACTGTCTGTGAGCCTTGGTGTGGAGTGAACTTGGAGCTGAACTACCACTGGAATTCTTTGCCGCAAAGTTAAGCAAAGGCCTTAAGAAGGTTGGAAATTCATCCAAATGAGTAAAGAAAACATGATGGTAGTCAGACTCTAAGGAGAAACAAAAGAAACAAAACAAAAATAATATTTTACCCACATAAGTACAACCATGATCTGCTTTTTTGTCTCCCTGGGGCTGATAATGGTGAGTTTTCAAATTTAAAAGTTTTGCACTTTTGTGCTGCTAGGCTGAAATGAAATTTTACATTTCACATGATTTCCTGGTGAAATTCCTTTCAACAGTCAACTAAGTGTGAAATATTTCCTAGCTGCATCTTCAACACAGATAACTGGTCAAGGTGGATGACTATAATTTTTTCTTTACCCTGATGGTTAGAATTTCTTAGGCAGGCAAAGAAGTCACTGTTTGCTCTATATTACTGAGCAAAATTACCTTTTTCTGTGATTGCTGGCCTGGACAATGGCATTTTGCTTTTTCTCCCTCCTTTTCCTTCTTCCTTATTTTCTCAAATCACATGTTTTGAAAGAGAATTTCAACACATAAGTTTTCTTAGCAGTTAGCAGAGAGATTCTAAAACAAATAAAAACTACATGTGATTTTGCACCTTTAAGATTACAAACATTGAGATTTACATAAACATTTTCATTATTCAAGATGGGTGAGGTACGGATTAAGTACATTTGAAAATAAAGGCAACTAACCACCTCCTCTCAAACCCACAAAAAGTAACTTTGAAATAATATGTTCTGTAAATTGGGCTAGTTGCCTGCCGTAACTCATGAGGCGGAACAGAGTGCAAGGTGCTATTAACTCCAATCACAGTGGCTTATGCCTCATCAGAAAGTATGATATAATTGTAGCCAAGAAAGATGAGCTTTAATTAGTACATTGTTTCTGGCATAAAGAAAAACTATGCAAAAGAATGGCAAGCAGATTCCAACTGTGACTTTTGCCACCTATTTCAGTATTAGACAGCAAAACAATTTAAACTTATTCTGAACATGTATGTGAGTACAAGGATGAGCCAGCAGGTAGATATGGTCATAAGAGGATGAAGCTCTCTTCTGATTTCTTTAACTCACGGTAGATGTTACATCTGGTGGATGTAATACAGTGTCATCTGAAGGTAAGGAGGGATTTTTTTAGATGTTTGAGAAGAGATGTGTAATGAGAGTTGAAGAGAAATTTAAGTCTGGAAGAATGAGGGAGTCCTAAAGAGTGAGGTAGTAAGATGATTAAAGAAAGCATTAAAATCAGTGCCACACCTATCTTCTTTATATTTTTCCATATGGAATGCTCAATTTAAAACAGATCTTTTCACAATTTTTACAGTTTTAACTTCCTGAAACATATTAGTTTACTTCAGCAGTTTTTAGCATTTAGCCCCTCAGCCAGTAATATCAATCTCACTTAGAAACTTGTTAGAAATGAAAATACTGAAATCTCTGGAAGTGCTGAATCAGAAACTGTAGGGTAGGGCCCAGCAATCTGTTTTAATAAGCCCTCCAGGTGATTCTGATGAGAACTAAAGAGCATGATTCCCTAGACTACTATATGGTCTTACTTAATTTAACTGTACACAAATTATCTGTGTGTATTTAATTTACAAAATTATCTTTCAAAATAAAATGCTACAAGATAAACATAAACTTTCATTTTAGAGTATACCTGTATCTAGAACCAGCCATTTCTTTTAAATTATAAAGTCAAGATGTTTAGTAAAATACTAATTATATTACTTTCAGCCAAAGCTTTATAATTATTATGATTTGAGTTTGAGGGGTTATAAAATTCCTATCATAACCTAAAATACATGAAAAAATTTGTATATGTGTTACTTAATGTGTAGCCTAATATTTTATTGCATTTCTAAGGACTGGTAGGTGTTGGTTCACATTAGATCCAAACATGGAAATTAATTAATCCCAGATGTTAATGAAGCATCAATGTGCCTAGATTTGGTATTAATATTTTAGGTTGGGGTTGAAATTAATCTATAAGAAAAAATGATATTGAATATGTTCTTCTATTAGTTGACTTTTTATATGATAAACTAATAATCACTTCATATATGTTTTCAACACCATTGATGTAACTAAGAACAGAAACATTTTTTGAATAATTAGACACATTCTAATAAATAAAAAGAATATAATATAGATAGAATAGTTCTATCACCAATGAAATGCATATTAAAAGGAAATTGTTATTTCAATGACTTAAAGATTAATACACGTGCAGCTATATAGCTCTGTTATCTGCAGTTATTAATGAGAAATACAAAAACATATAAATATAAAATACTTTATCAGTCTCAATGAAGCAGTTTCAATGTAAGGGTTATTTGGATGCTATAGAAATAATCTTGACGACATAGAACATACTGAAGAATTCTACTGCCATGGACATTTCCCACTGCACAGTATAAGGAAATGCACCCTTGATTTGGGATTTGGTCATCAATGAAAAAGGGTAGTGCTTAAAATTACAAAGCTTTCAAGGATTCCCAAGGTCTTACAGTTTTGCGATTGCTGCAATCTAGTCTTTTTGTCTCTCTCCCTGTTTGATGTCCACTCAAGAATTATTTGTACACTTTAAAGACGTCATTATCCTAAGATTACATTAAATATTGATTTCTATACTAAATGAATGAAAAATGACTTTTTCATCTCCTTGGAATAAAATTAAAGTGAAAAGTTCTCATCGCATTTTTCTGTAAGAGTTTTCATGGCCTTTTGTTTTACATTGTTCCTGTGTTCCCTCTCTCGTCCTTGTCTTTGTACAATTGTTTCTACAGCGTTCTGACTTAGGATAATTATCCGGAATGTACTGTAAACCACTCCAGTAGTGAGTATGGGGAAGGAGTGGGGGGCTATAAATGAAGTAAGATTTGACATTTATTGATAACTGCTGAACCCAGATTGATGGGTACTTGGAGGTTTGTTATTCTTCTATTATTATTGATTATGTTTGAAAATTTTATAATAAAAAGTTAAAACAAAGCTTCATCACATTTAATTGTGTTTGAAAATTAAGAATTTTATTGCAATCCTCGAAATAATTGGAGGCATACTGGAGTGTTAAAAACAAAGACTGAAGCTTTTGAAAGAAATTTTCACAGTAAGATTTTTTTTTAAAAATCTATTGGTGTGTAGATAGCATAATAATCTTTCTAGAGATTGATAGAAAAATAGCACCAATTTTCTCATCACTTTCAATTTGTGGTAATTATGAATAATTCCAAAGTCTCTCCAGGGTATTTCCAGGATGATTTGATATCTGAAATGAACCCAGCCTTAGATACAGCCTGTTACCATGGGCAACAGCTCAGATCTAGCCTAGGTTTTTGCTGTTTTCAAAGGCACTGCATTGGACAAGCAGTGTTTCGGCATAAAAGTAATGGAATAAGGCAAAGGTTAAGATTTTGAGAGAGAAATAAACCAATGTGCTGAACAACTGAACGGGAATTACAGAGCTTTTATAGACATCTTATCAAAGCATAACACGTACAAACTGTAGCGTCATCAGGCCTGTGTTTGATTTCCTAGTCTGCTTCTTACTTTCCGGGTCACCAGGGGTAATTTACTCTTCCATCGCTTATTGTTGTTTCTTTTTGTAATTTGTAAAATGGGAATGATAATACATATCTCAAGGAGGTGTTGTAAGGTTTGTATAAGATTTGTAGATATAACATTTCTGGAATATACTGAACAGTATAGCAGATGGTAATGATTTACATGCCACTCCACTGTATTTGAAATGACTAAGTCACGATGAGCTGAGTTCTGATTCTGGATCAGAAACATCACTGGATACAAGTGATAGTAAAAGAAATGTGCTTTCCCCACAATGTGTGCAAATTGCAACCACCCCTTTGGTAATACCTGAGGGAACCAAATTAACCTGAGGTTCCAGAAGGCAGCAGATTCAGTCCTAGCCGTGATAACATTATCTGCATATGTAGCTTCTAGATGGCTTGGTTAAGTAGGAAGAGGAATAAATTTAACATCAATAATGGACATCTCTGAATCTACGAGTGTCTGGTATTAACCTATCTAGCCAGACAGGGAGATGATACCTCTCTTGGATGGTCAAAAACCAAAGGGCCCAGTCAGAAGCATATCTTTGCTATGTAAACTAACCAGCCCTGAGATATATACTTTCCTTATCTGGCCCTTATACCCCAAGAGGCAATATTTCTCTCCTCAAATCATCCTGGTGCTAGGTGTCAGACAACTAGAACCCCTATAGCCCAAAGCATGCCCCAAATTATTCAGACTGGCCAACCCCAGACTGTTCACTTAGCCTTGCCTTTCCAAGGAAACCCCAGTAAGGACAGCATCTCAACCCTTCCTCTTCCCCGTCTTGTCTCCTGACCACCTGGTGCCTTGTCAACATAAGCACACATGATGTGCCCCGCCCCTGTCTCTAGGACCTGTCATATAAAAACTTCCTTTCCCTGGGCCCTTCCTGTCTCTCCTTATGGCCTCCCTGACTGATTCTCCCATTAAAGAATACAAAACACATCATGCAGCCTACACAAAGATAAACATATTGATATTAACTGGTAGATCCATAAATCGTAAAGAAAATAAATTTTAACTTTAATGTGATAATAAAACAGAACAAAATATTGATATTGCCTCAGACAATGGTCCCTTGCTAGAGACTGTTATTCATGGATTCTTAAAGCATTATTTTAGTGATTTTCTGCTTCAGATTTAAGATTTCCTTCTTCTAATAAGAGTTTATTTTGAAAGTTGAGTATATACTCAAATCTAAAGAAACTGGTGTTTGTCTTCAGAAGGAAGAAGTTTCACTGAGCACGTTGATGCGGGCACACTGGGTTACCTTCTCTCACTCACTCCGAAGGATGGTGCTGAAAAGAAGCATCATTCCCTGCCTGTTACAGAGCAGGAAACTGAGACCCAGAAATTCGCTCACGCTGCCTGGGGGAGCTCACTACACGTCTACCAGCTCCACATAATGCCCAATTAAATGAATTATTCTTTGCTCAAATACACTATGCTCAATTTAATTTCAAATTTTTCTTTAAACAAGATCATATTGGAATAGTCAGGATGTACAAAATAAGAACCCTATGTATTTGACTAAGCTCTGTTTCTTCCCTCCCTCCCCCCATTTCTTTATAATTAAGCATCGACTCAGCAGCAGGCACTGAGAAAGCCCTGATATTCTTCGCTGGTTCCATCTCATCACATCCCATGCTCGTATCTCTGTCATTCTGCTAGACAGTAAACTCCAGGAAGGCAGGGGTCTTTATTTTGCTCACTGACAATTACTGGTGCTGCATGATACACTTACTGCTCTGCTTTAGGGACTAATATCTTTAGCAAGTGCCATGAACCAGCTTCTGCACCAGTCTCTTTGTTTCTAACAGTTTTGATGACACAGCACATCAACAGCGTCAGGGTCTCTGGTAACACCCAGAGCCTTTCATACAGGCTGCATTTCATACAGTGAAACATTTCTGGCCATTTTTCTCTTTTTTCCTTCCCTTCTTGACTATATCCACAAACCACCACTTTTTATTACTAAATGGGCCTTACTGTTTTGAATAATCATTATTTGTTTGATTAAAATTTTGGTTCATTTCCCCAGAATACGCACATACTCATACACACATGCATACACATTAATTGGGCATTTGATTTCAGGGGATTTATTATGCCCCTAAAATCCCCTCACCATTGAATCAAGGTTATAAAGACTTAATTTGAAAGTACGGCGTTGTATACATACAAAGTCATAAAGACAACAGAAAATATCTTATCTACACACACACGCAGAAACACACACCAGAAATTTATAATATGTCATTTGCTTTCACCTCATTTTATCAAACTTCTCATATTTTTAATGTCATTGAACTAAGATTATTCACTGAAGAAAGTAAAACTACTCAATTTATATTTCAACTCGGGATATCTAAATATGTTGGAAGCAATAGCCGTTAAAGTTATTATTAAAGTTTACATTTGCAACTGCTTTGGTTGATGTGACTTTTTTTTGTCATTGTCAAGGTATGAAAATGATATTTTATAAAGAAATGTTTTCTGTTGTAGCAAATCTATTTAGCTTGAAGCTGTTTCCTTCAAAACTCCCTTGTCAGATACCTGCAAATTCTTGTGGTAGGATTCTAGATTGATACTGCATCTGATATTCTTGATAATAACAGTAGCAACAACACAATTACAACATAACAGAGCATTCCTGTTTGATCAACGTGCCATGAAGTTTCCCCTGTAACTTTTTTCTGTTCCGTGTTCAACTTTCTCACTCAATAATGGCAAACTGAATTTCTTTGACTTATTAATGCCATCCTCCTTTCCCTTGTTTATTTATCGTCTTTATTGCTTTTCTCTTCTTTTATTCTCCGTTTCCATTTCCCAGACTCATTCTCACATATATCTTTGATATTCATTTGTCTCACTTATCAGCCTCTAATGTCATTTCTTTTGTGTCTTTTTCAAAGCAGCAAGCATTCTTCTGTGCTTTCATGTGTACTCACACATACATATATAAAACAGAAGATATGTATCTTCAGTAGATGTCCAACTATCCTAAAACCAGTTTAACTGGTGAAGTGACACCTCGTCCATGAAGTCAGATTGTCATGTTGCCAGGACAACTGCAAATATGATCAAGCTCAAATCCCTCCTCCTGGAACACTACTCATGTTGTCATGACAACCCCTAAGACTTGGTTTAACTGTCATTTCCATATGGAAGATTTGCACGTACTTTGGTTAAAATCAAGAACAATGGATCATCTCTGTAAGTTTTCACAGTTAAGATTAACTTTGAGCTTTCAAACTAAAAGTAATTAAATGTAGTACCACTCTAAAACATGAGAATGTAACCTTCCGAATGAAAAAGAAAAAACTTCCATGACTGATAGAGAAGTACATAGCGATAGAAGTCATGAGTTGCTAGTGATATTTTAAAAGCTAGCTGGGAACATGTGGATTGTTTTCACCCAATCAATATTTCAGATTGGGGTGTATAATGATGAGGTTTGTGAATCCTTACTAAGTGTGGAGATAGCAGTATAGCGAGTTCCGAAGAACTCCCACTTATTTCTTAAATACACCCAGGGACCCTTTGAATAGCAATACATGATTAGCGTTAATTTAAACAAAAGGAATTTTTGGTATGGGGAAATTTTATGACTTCTCTACTAATCGTATCTGTCTCTTCCGAAAGGATTCAATGATATTCAGAGGCTTTGTATGTCCTTTTGTAATCCACAAATCTTCTGTTTTTACTTTATTCATTTCTCTATTGCTAATATCTACATTGGCTACTGATTACTGACAGTAAAAATTGTTATTTTAAATTTCTCCTACTAAAAACAATCTCTCTATTCTTGTTCATCATTACAACAATTCAGTAATTCTGGGGTGACTTCGACTATTCCTTTCCTTTTTTTCTATGTATAGATCTCAACTGAATCCTACCGGGGTGGCTTGGCATCACTTCTTGGTCCCTGATGGAAGAATTGTGATTCAGTGTGTGTGTTCTCTAATATCAGGCTCAATCTCGTGCTCTCAGGATTTCAATTACAGAACGTCAGAGCAGAGCTCTGAGAGAGTGCATGGATCAGGTTCAGAGTGTCTAAAAATACACAGGAAATACCTATACAAAGTTTTAAGTGCATATTCATATATCGGTTTTAATGGGGAAAGAGCTCATAATTGTCATCACCTTAGCAAAGGAGGGATTATCCAAAATGGCCAGGAACCATTACTTTAGGGCATAATATGGCATTTCAAAGCCTTCACAGTGAAATAGAAGCAGCTGGTTTTGAGTTGGAAGAGCTGGTTTTAAATCCAAAGTTTCCACTATTAATGAAATACATTTGAAAAACATATAGGAATGATGTATTCTAAAGTAAATTTTAGAACACAATAGTGACTGACACCAGTGGAAAACAGTAACGTCTCTTATAGAAAATTAAAAACTAAATGCAGTCAAAATCATTCAAACCAACTTTAGATTCTATCATTGATGTAAATAATTTCCCTGTAATATTCTGGTAAGAAATATTTTTTTAAAGTCAGCATTTTTTCCAAGAGATAATAACAGAGAAAAACATTCTAGAAAAAAAATGAGTGCATAATATTTGTATTATAAATATTTAGGTAAGTCATTGCCTCTAAGTTATACATACCACTAAATGGAAAACTTCAACAAGCATGTTTTAAGTATAATGTAGGATTAAGCCTTTGCAAGTTCTCAATAAATCAATGGGCATACTGTATTTCTAAGGGATCTTTGAAATCAGATTAAATGTCTGCTCACACATGAACAACTTCTCTCCTATATGTGAAGGACAACTTTCCTTTAGGTAAAGATAGAAAATGAGTTTTCTCATTTCCTAGAGAAAAGTAAAGCAACTAAAAACCATGTAATGAACCCCTGTACTAGTGTTACAAACAGGTATCAAACGGGAGGAAAGAAAGCCCCTTCCACTCAGTGGCACTCTGTGAATAACTTAATCACAAAGGAAGCAATAGATTCGCTGATGGAAAGAAAAAAGATATGCATGAGAAAATGAGAAATCAAAAGGAAACCATGTAAAAGGATCATTATTTATATAAAAAATACTCCTTTGAAAATTTTATTTTTATTAGATTAAGCCAATGTTTAACGCACTTAGTTTAAGATTCAACTTATAAATCTACCCAAATAAATTAGTTTGGGAGGAGAAAACTTCTGTCTCAAATCACACGGATACCAGTTACCTATCTCACAAACATGGAGGGGTTGCAAGCACAGGTGAATGGTGAATGACTAAAAATATTCGGTAGTAGGAGTAGAAGGGGGCTTTCTGAACACCCTTCATGCCATTACGGTAAGTAAGTATTTGGTTTTTGTTTCCAAAATGTATGGGTATAGGTTGCCAAGAATTGTGTTCCGTGCTGAAGATATGAACAGTTGCTGGATGTGTCACAAAAAGCCGCATGAGCCAGAGTTGGGGAACACTGAGAACATCCTTTACTAAGTAGGGTTAGGCAAGGATATTGACCTCGTGGAAGGCAGCACATCTTGCGTGGTTGACTCAAGGACTGAGCCAGAATAAATCAGCTCTCAGCCTGGAAATCCCTGAAGAGGAGTAAACTGATGCTGCCAAAGTTTTCCAGCTCAGCTATGACAACTCAAGCTCCTCTAACTAACAAAGACAAGTACCTGTCAAGAGGTCTGCATTAGAACATGAGAAAAGCAAGCAGAGCAGACCATGGAATAAGGGCAGAAGGCAAAGGGCCAGGCGCCGGGACTAGGGCAGATGCAGGATGTACATTTCTGCAGTAAGGCTTGAGGTTAGACTAATATTCGGACCGATCTTTTCTTAATTTTTTATTTTTATTTATTATTATTATCATTATTGTTATTATTTTGGTGACATAAGTCTCACTCTGTTGCCCGAGGCTAGAGTACTGTGGTGTCATAGCTCACAGAAACCTCAATCTCCTGGGCTCAAGGGATCCTCTTTCCTCAGCCTCCCTAGTAGCTGGGAATACAGGCGCCCACCACAACATGCAGCTAATTTTTCTACTATTTTTAGTAGAGACAGGGTCTCACTTTTCCTCAAGCTGGTCTTAAACAGGACCAATTCTCTTTTGTTTCTTTAGTTTTAACTTCAGGTTAATTTCTGGGTGCAAAGAATTGGGTTACAATGTTTGCCTTTGTTAGGGATACCCCCTCTTGCAGTTGTGTCCTGCCCCCAGGAGGTGTGCCATATACCGCCACAATGTGCCCATTAAGTGAGAGCACACCAACCCCTCCCCTCACTCTCTCCTCTCCTTTTTTTCTCCTCCCCTCATCTTGAATTGAGCTTTTCTCTTGTGTGGGCATATATTAGATCATAAGATTCAGCCATAAAAATAAAAGATGGAGACCTTACATCTTTTGTATTAACCTGGATGGAGTTGAAACACATTCTTCTTAGTAAAGTATGACAAGAATGGAAAAGCAAGGATCCAATGTACTCAGTACTAATAGGGCCATCTTTGTGATGGGAAGAGCCATACCCAATAGAATCTACCCTATATCTTAAAAAAAGAAAATCATTAAGGTGAATAAGCCTTTAAAAAAATTTGTCACTGCCCTTGCCATTATGAAACTACTTTTAGAGACAAGATATATTCATAAAAATCCAAATAAAATATTGTGTCTGCCCTGCATATAAAATATCGTTCTAAGCCTTGTAAAGGATGCAAGGATGAGCCAACATGGTAACTGCCCATAAAGATTTTATAGTCTAATAAAAAGATAAATATGAAGAATAAGCTCACAGTTTTAAAGGATGAGTGCCAAGTGAGTAGAAGAAGGAGTTCAAGACAGATGTAAAATGACAGAACTGTGAACAGCAAGAGAGCTACGGTGGCACTTAGATAATACTGGAAGACAATACTTAAACACAAGGTTAATTGTTTCAAGAAAATGTTTCCTTCTGGGAAAGAAAAGTCCTGCCAATAACAGATGAAGACCTGAAAAGATCCATTTAGTTAAGCAGCATGGAAGCTATGCTATTGACATATCACTGTACCCACACTAGCACCAAGAAACGAGACACCTATGTATAAACTGTGAGTGCGTGTGTGCACTCACACGTGTATGCTCTTAAAAGTTGGCAGTGTTTCTTAAATACCTACACAGATTGTCAATTAAGCGTGTAGATTTGACACTGCACATTTACATTGGCAGCACGAAACACACAACTCGGTAAGGTTGCATAACAATGTTTCACAGTTACTTTCACATGTAGCACTCATTATTGAGTGACACTCATTATTGTTACTGAGTGACACTCATTATTGTTACTGCATGGTTTTGTGTGCTGCCATGAGATCATCAGAACTTGAATTAGATTAACAAATAAACATTTGTAAGTTTCTTGTTAAACTTGGCAAGAGTAGAAGTGAAATCAGGAACATATTACTCCAAATTTTGAGGGATAATTTCATAAAGAAAATACCAGTGTATAAATGGATGAAATATTTTTCTGAGGGGAGAGAAAGTATCACGGATGAAGAGAGGTCAGGGTGGCCGATAACAAGCAGAACTCACAAAAACATTTCAAAAATCCATCAAATTGTGTGTCAAGATCATCAGCTGACTGTGAGAAGCATAGCAGAACAAGTCAATATCAATAGGGAAAGAGGAAAATCTTCACTGAAAATCTTGGCCACCAACTCTTGGCTCTTACATCATAACAACACATCAGCTCACACAACACTTTCCATCAGGGAATTTTTAGACAGTAAGCAAATAACTGTATTGGAACACACTCTCTACTCACTTGATCTGGCCCCTTATGACTTTTTTCTTTACCTGAAAATAAAGGAAATCATGAATGGAAGACATTTTGCTGACATTCAGGACCTCCAGAACAATATGATGACAGCTCTAAGGGTCATTACCCCCCAAAAAGTTCCAAAATTGCTTTGAAGGGTGAAATAGATGCTGCATCAGTGCATCGCTTACCATGGGGAGTAATCTGAAGGTGATGGTAGTGATTCTCAGCAATGAAGTATGCAGCACTTTTTCTAGAATGAGTTTGCAAACTTATTGATCAGATGGAACATCAATTTGGCCCTCGTAGGTTATACTGTGACATCTTGTACATTCTTCGTCTCATCATTCAAAAGAGGGGTTTTTTAATGTCTAATTTTAAGAAGCATGTGTCATTTATTGTATATTTGCTCCCATTTGCTTTTATTTTAGTTTTTCTAGAATGAAAAAAAAAATCTTGAAAATTCACTAGATGGTATTCTTTCTTATTACTTTTCTCTTCTACCAGGAAGGGATATTTATGTTCTTAAAGAAAGTAACAAATATAAAATTACATTAAAACTCAAATAGATTATTTTAAAAAAATTAAAGTACATAAATAAATCGGAAGTTCTAAACAGAAATTTTACTTTCCCATTGAAGTTTGCAAACTCATCCTAGAAAAAGTGCTGCACACGTCATTGTTGAAAATGTGTGTCAACTCTACTTAGTTAACACACACCAAATAGTGAAGACTTGGCAAATGTGATTTTTAAAAATTTCCTGATTAAAATTAAAAAACTGATTCTAAAATGTGTCCTAATTGGCTTAATATCTCTAGAGATTGATTTCAGTCTAAACAAGTTCAAGTAAGTCAATATTCTCTCATGGATCAAAAATGATAGGTGTGGTAATGAAAAATTATGAAAATTGTAAAAAAAGTTGTTTTAGAAATTATAATTAGAAGACATAATTATATGCTTGAAAAATAAAAACAAATCAACTTAAAAACTTCTGTGGCTGAAAAAGAAACAAAGGGGGTTAAGAATCAACAAGTATAATAATGAATTAGATATGCAGAGTGAGAAAAATGAAAAGGTAAACTTTGCCTTTTGTTGTAGGTCCAACACTTAGAATAAACCCTGGCAAAAAAAAATATTAATAGATACTTACATAGTTTTTAAATAGAACAAAACTTCACTTGTTCATTTAACTAAATCAATGCAGTATCATTCACCAAGATGAGTTGTTTAATGACAGGGGTGAGTTTGATATGCCTATTAGAACTTACAGTAGACCATTAGAGATATAACTGAAGCTCAAAAAAGAGGTCAGAATCCAAAATATGAATCTTCATTTATTATTATTATTGTTTATTAAATCATAACTTTGTATATTGATGCATTTATGGGGTTCAGGGTGCTGCTTTGATATACAATGTGAAGTTTTTACATTGAACTAAATAACACATCCATCACAATTATACTCATTTCTTAATAGTTTTGAAATGTACCATTGCATTGTGCACATTAGGTGAGGTCCCCTCAAATACCGTCCCTCTGCCTCTATCCCACTCCCCCCTCCCCTCTCTCTCTCCTCATCCCTTCTACTTTCTGGACTATAGTTTTGCCATTCATATGAGTGTGTGTAGGTGGTTATATATTAATTTCACAGTAGTATTGAGTACACTGGATATTTTTTTTCCATTCTTAAGATACTTTACTAAGAAGAATATGTTCCAGCTCCATCCAAGTAAACATAAAAGATGTGAAGTCTCCATCTTTTTTATGGCTGCATAGTATTCCATGGTGTACACAGTCACAGAGAGAGTCTTTTAAGCTAGTGAGCTCAAAGACTGAGAAGGGGACTCCAGACTGAGAAAAGAGAAAGTCCATTGTACAGTATAGGCATAAAAGAGGAATTAACAAAGAAGACTGACAAAGAGCTCCCAAAGAAGAAGGTAACACCTTCAACAGTTAAACATCATTAAACATCTACAAAACCAAGATAAAGCATACTTTTAAAAGGACAGAGTACTCAACAGTACAAAAGGTCTAATTAAATAAAAATTTAAATTATAATTAACTCATTTAGTTATATTTAATTAATTAGATCTAATTAATACATTAGGTTTTTTCCAAAACTGAGATAAGTTGGCGACCTTTATGAGAACAAGGTTTATAGAATGATAGAGGCTGAAACAAATGGGTATGAGCTGAACAGAGAAGAAGTGGAAACCACCTATGTGGACAACCTGATTATAACTGGATTTATCCGATTAAAATTCTTACATGTGTAAGTGTTTCTACAACTCTAGAAACTCAACATTCGGAAGAGACAATATAAGAACAATTAGATGTAGTTTTTCATTTATTGGACAGGAAGTTTATCTACCCCTAAAAACCACCATTATTTCATTATTAAATAACAAAATAGAACAAAAATAAAAAAAAATAATTATGTTCTAAAACAGAAAGCTAAATATTTAAAAAATTGAATCACGAATCCTATTTCCCTCCATTTTAAGGCAATAACATGTAAAAAAAGAAACGTGTTAGAGATGAAGGAGCACAAATAGAATGACTGAGGCAGAGTAACCTGGGTGTCCTGAACCCCCACATACGAGGCATATTAACTTTCTGAATTTTGAGATTTTGTTATAGTAGCTTAGACTACCATTAATACAACTAATATGCTGAATGAAAAAATAAAATACTTCTTACTTTAAACTATTTTTTATCATTAAAATTCATAAATAAAGGAAAGTTTTCAAAATTCTGAAGAGAGTTTATGAGATCTGTATTACCATGAATGGGATCAATAAAAGATTGGGATACTTAATTCTGGAGGAAGAAGCTACAATCTTTTACTGCTGAGGTTTTTGGAGAAGCCCTGGTCCCTATCCTTTCTTCTACCTCTTCCTCTGTCTCAGTTCTATCCTCTATTTGTTCCTCATGAGCTAGCTTGTATCAGTCATTTATGCTCCTAAGAAATTATACCAATGCATATTGTTTTTAA
>CAUYRH010053108.1:0-20607 GCA_963574655.1 Perodicticus potto
TTTGTATCCACTAGTAGAGAATCCTTTGGGCCACATCTACTTTCAAAATTCTGTGATTTAATGAACAATAAATATATGTCATATCCATTGCATTCTAGAATCAAGGACCTTTAGAGTTTGAACATACCTCAGAAATTAGTCCACATAAAACAAAAACAAAAACAACAACAACAACAAAAAGAAATTAGTCAGCATAAGATACACTTCAAGTCTTCTGTTTCTCTTCAGGGCCTCTCTCTGTCAAGAGATTTGAGTTTGACTTATTTAAGAAATGTGCTTCACGGTGATCTTTTTTTTTTTTATTTTTTTGAGACAGAGCCTCAAGCTGTCAGCCTAAATAGAGTACTGTGGCATCACAGCAACCTCCAATTCCTGGGCTCAAGCGAGTCTCCTGCCTCTGCCTCCCAAGTAGCTGGGACTACAGGCGCCCAGCACAACACCCGGCCATTTTTTTTTTTTTGGTTGCAGCCGTCATTGTTGTTTGGCGGGCCCGGGCTGGATTCAAACCCGCCAGCTCAGGTGTACGTGGCTGGTGCCTGAGCCTGTTGAGCCACAGGCGCTGAGCCACACAGTGACCATTTTTTAATTATTTTCTATTTTAACATTTTTCTACTAGTAATCCCCTGTTGACTTTTTTTAGTATCCAGGAGCAGGTTCTTTTGGTTTACTCAACCGATTTTGATTTATCTAATGGTGGAAGTACATCCCTTTCCACCATCCCCCCCCCAAATGGGCCTGGGGGTCTTACATTGCAGTCTTCTCCATTTCTAATGTCGCGTCATCCTGCTCTGTATGGCTGCACCACAGCTCAGCAAATCTCACTTTCTTTGTTCTGTTTGTTATTTTTCTTTTGAACACAAAGCATACAATTGTACATAAATTCAATCTGTATGATCATATCCTGTTTTTTTAAAAAAACAGGACTTTCCTTGTAGTATTTTTTTGTAATTATATACCTATTATGTGTCAGACATTATTCTACATATGGAGGATCCAACAGTGAATAAAAGAGACAAAAATCCCTTCCCTCTTGTTATATAAGGATATTTTTTTGGTTCAGCTTTTCCTTTCTCATCTACTCCCCCTTCAATCTACATTCTCTCCTCACAGACACAAAGGTTACCCAAATTACAACCTATAGTGTATCTTTCCTATTATTTTTATGTTTATGTATTCATAAGTGCACAGAGATGTCATTATTATTTTGCAAAAATTGGAATATACACATATTTTTGAATCTTGCTTTTTCTCCCTTAACGATAACTCTTTTTAACGACTGTAACATTTTGTACTGCAATGTGCTGTAATTTCTTCAATCATTCCTCTATTGATGGGCAATCATACTGCTTCTACTTGTTTACTTTTATAAAATAATGTTGCAGGGAACATCCTTTTACTTTCATTTCTAGGAGACAGATACCCTGAAGTATGTGTGGGTCAAAATGTCAAAATGTATATGCTTTTTTTTGCAGTTTTTGGCCAGGGTTGGGTTTGAATCCCTCACCTCCGGCATATGGTGCCAGTGCCCTACCCCTTTGAACCACAGGCAACGCCCATGCGTATGCATTCTTAACACAGAGCATCAGACTGCATTCCAACAATGCCAGAGGCAATTCTCACCAGCCTTCTATGGTAGTACCCTTTCCCCTACATCCCTATCCACAATAAAGGCTTTTGCTCTTTTCAGTTTTTGCCAGTCTGAAGTGGTGATGCTGTGTATTCCCTTGAGAATATTTTCATATATTCCTTGGACATTTGGATTCCCCCATTTTTCTATTGAGTTTCATGTTTCCCTTTTTTTTTTTTTTTTGGTGACAGAGTCTCCCTGTCCTGGGTAGAGTGCTGTGGCATCACAGGTCACGGCAACCTCAAAATCTTGGGAACAAGTGATCCTCTTGCCTCAGCCTTCCGAGGAGCTGGGACTACAGGGGCCCACCACAACACCTGGCTATCTTTAGAGGTGGGGTTTTGCTCTGGCTCAGGCTGGCCTCAAACTCATGAGCTCAGGCGATCCACATGCTTTAGCCTCCCAGAGTGCTAGGATTACAGGTGTAAACCACCATGGCCAGCTGGTATATTTCCTTTCTTGTTAATTTGTCATAAACCATGTCCATTAAAAATATTAATCCTTTGTTCTCTTGTTGCAAACATTTTTCCCACGTCCATTATTTGTTGGTTGACTTTTCTTGTAGTATTTTTTTGTAATTACATACCTATTATGTGTCAGACATTATTCTACATATGGAGGATCCAATAGTGAATAAAACAAACAAAGATCTCTTTCCTCTTGTTATATAATTAATCAATAAATATTATTTGTGTTATTTTAATGTGATTTTAAAATTCTTATGTCATTAAAAATAAGTCTGACTTTTGTTATAGAACTTTCGGATTTCCAAATTTAATTAGTGAGGCTTTTCCGACCCCTTGAATGTTTATAACTCCTAGATTACATTACTTTTTACTATTTTTTTAATTTTTAAAACATGCCTTGAGCCTGGGTGTGACAGTTTACGCCGGTAATCCCAGCATTTGGGAGGCCAAGGCAGATGGATTGCCTGAGCTCACAGGTTTGAGACCAGCCTGAGCCAGAGCAAGACCTTGTCTCTAAAAATAGCTGGGCATTGTGAGGGGCGCCTGTAGTCCCAGCTACTTGGGAGGCTGAGCAAGAGAATCACTTAAAACCGGGAGTCTGAGGTTGCTGTGAGCTGTGATGCCGTGGTGGTGAAAAAGTAATACTCTGTCTAAAAAAAAAAAAAAAAAAAAAAACTGGCTCGGCGCCTGTGGCTCAAGTGGCTAAGGTGCCAGCCACGTACACCTGAGCTGGCGGGTTCGAATCCAGCCCGGGCCCACCAGACAACAATGACAGCTGCAACCAAAGAATACCCAGGTGTTGTGGCGGGCGCCTGTGGTCCCAGCTACTTGGGAGGTGGAGGCAGGAGACTCGCTTGAGCCCAGGAATTGGAGGTTGCTGTGAGCTGTGATGCCACAGCACTCTATCCAGGGTGACAGCTGGAGGCTTTGTCTCAGGAAAAAGAAAAAAGAAAAAAAAAAAAAGAGTATTATAATCATGTTATTAAAAGATTCCTTGTCTAGATCTAGTGTTATACAGGCATTTGTGGGAGATAATTCAGGTTTGAAGTTCCAAGTACTGCAATAAAGCGAGTCACATGAATTTTTTAGTTTCCCAGCACACATTAAAATTACTTTTACACTATTATTGTAATTTATTTAGTATGCAATAGCACTATGTGTTAAAAAAAAAAAAAAAGAAAAAGAAAAAGAAAATGACTGGCAAAATGAAAAAGAACTAGACAAAAATCAGAATCAAAACATAAATCACCTAAGAAAAAGACTAGAAAGGATTCTGGTAATTGAGATACTGCTGGCAGTGAACCAAGAAAAGGGGAATGGAAAAATGCAGAACTCTTTTGGAGGAACAGGATGATGATCAATAAATTATACCAAACATTTTTTAAAAATCAATATATATACTTTATTGCTAACAAATGCTAAGGATCACCTGAGCCTTCAGCAAGTTGTCATTTTTTTTCCAGTGGAGGGTTTTGCCTTGATGTTGATAGCTACTGACTGATAGGGAGGTGGTTGTTGAAAGTTGGGGTGGCTGTAGCAGTTTCTTTTTTTTTTTTTTTGTCATTACAAAACAACTTTTATTGAGATCCCACCAGCTGTACAATCTGTTCCTGACATTAAACTCCTTCTTTAGCAATTCGTTCTTTCTTAAGTGGTCCCATGAATGCTTTCTTCTCCTCTATAGTCTGGAAGCGGCCATGGCCAAACTTGGAGGTGGTTATCGATGAACTTTAAGGTCAATCTTCTCCAGATCCCGCCGTTCCATCTGTACCAACAAGGACTTGTGGAGGGTGAGCACTCCCTTCTTGGTTCCCACCACACGGCCTTTCAGTATGACACAATCATTGGTCACTTCACCACTGTGGACAAAACCACACAGAGGATTAATGCTCTTGTCGGATAGGCCATAATCAGTAGAAGCATTGTTCTTGATCAGTTTGCCATCCTTGATAAGGTAGGCTTGGCCGATCTTACAAATTCTTTTATTGATTTCCGTGCGGTGACGGTAGCCTTTCTGCCTAGCACGTGACACGGAGAAAGCCACACGGGCAGGATGCCATGCCCCAATACAGGCAACCTTATGCAGTGGGTCTTGCTTGGTAGCTTCTTGGTATGCCAATGACCCGTCACCTCTTTGTGGCCTTTACCCTTGGTCATCCCAATGACATTGATCATCTCGGCCCACCCAAACACTTGGTTCACAGGGACCTGCTGCTCCAGCCTCTCCCAGGCCCAGGCTAGCTTCCCGGCCATGGTACCTCCATTCACCTGGATCTCCATCAGATGGGCTTTCTTCTGCAGTAGAGGAAGCAGGCGCATTTGGATGTGAACAATGATGCGGATGACTTGGCAGTACTTCTTCATGCTGCCGAAATCCTTCTCCAGCTGTTTCTTGCCATCCTCACCCTGCCATTTCTTGCAGTATTTGGTGAAGGCCTTCTTCTTAGATTTATGCCAGTTCTTATAGAAGTGCCTTTTGCACTCATCGCTGATATGCTCAGCAAAGATGGTCTTGAAAGTCCAGAGGCCTCGAGGAGTTTCCACGTAGCCCACAATGCCTACAACCACCATGGGCAGTGTCTCGACAATGGTCACAGCCTCTACAACTGCCTTCTTGTTCACCTTGGATCCCGGCCAATTGACTTCCTGCATGGTGTGGGTCATGCCAGCCTTGTATCCCAGGAAGGCTGTGAGGTGGACAGGCGTAGATGGATCATCCTTAGGGAAGCTCTTCATCTTCCCATGATGCCTGCTATTGAGCTTCTGAGGCAAAAAGCCCAGAGATCCATGTCTGGGAGCTGAGAACTTCCTGTAAGACATTGCATCCTCAAATCCCACTGGTAGAGCGCAGTTTCTTAAAATAAGATAACCATGAAGTTTGTCACATCAATTTACTCTTCCTTTCACAAGTTTCTCTGTAGCATGTGATGCTGTTTGATAGAATTTTACCTACAGTAGAACTTTCTCCAAATTTGGAGTCAATTCTCTCAGAAATAATCTTAATTGAAATAATCTTAATTAAGATAATCTTAATATAAATAATAAAATAATCTTAATTACTCCAAATTTTATTATTGATAAACCCACTGCTTTATCAATTAAGTTTATGCAATATTCTAAATCCTCTGTTGTCATTTCAACAATGTTCAAGGCATCTCTGCCAAGAGTAGATTCTATATCAAGAAACTACCTTCTTTGCTCATCTATAAGAAGCAATTAACAATTCCTTATCTATTTGTTTTATTATGAGATTGCAGCAATTTAATCACATCTTCAGATGCCACTTCTAATTCTAGTTCTCTTGCTACTTCCACCACATCAGCAGTTATTTCTTCCACTGAAATCTTGAACTCTAAAGTCATCCACAATATTAACATCCCAACTCCTGTTAATGCTGATATTCTAATCTTATCCCACAGCCATGAATGTTCTTAATGGCATCTAGAATGATGACTCCTTTCCAGGTTTTCAATTTATTTTGTCTAGATCCATCAGAGGAATCACAACCTATGGCAGTTATAGCCTCATAAAATGTATAGTTAATCACAGAACAACACAGGGATGAGGGATATTGACCTCCACAAAGTCAGAACTCCACATACAACTTTTGACTCCTTAAACCCTTAACTACTAATAGCCTACTTTTGACCAGAAGCCTTATCTATAACATACTCAACTAACATATATTTTGTATCTTAATATATACAAATAAAATATACCGTATAGTCTTACAATACAATAAACTAGGGAAAAGAAAATGTTCTTAAGAAAATCATAAAGGGCGGCACCTGTGGCTCATCGAGTAGGGCGCCGGCCCCATATACCGAGGGTGACGGGTTCAAACCCAGCCTCGGCCAAACTGCAAAACAGAAAAATAGCCAGGCTTTGTGGCGGGCGCCTGTAGTCCCAGCTACTCAGGAAGCTGAGGCAAGAGAATCGCCTAAGTCCAGGAGTTGGAGGTTGCTGTGAGCTGTGTGATGCCACAGCACTCTACTGAGGGCAATAAAGTGAGCCTCTGTCTCTACAAAAAAAAAAAAAAAAGAAAAGAAAAGAAAATCGTAAGGAAATGCCAGGTGTGGTGACATATGCCTGTACTCTCAGCTACTTGGGAGGCTGAGGCAGGAGGATGTCTTAAGCCCAGGAGTTCGAGGCTGCAGTACAGTATGATCATACCTGTGAGTAGCTACTGCAAGTCATAAGGAAAAGAAAATATATTTATAGTACTATACTATATTTATTGATACCATAAGTTTACATCATCTGTTTACAAGATGAATCATCTGTTTGAAATGGCAGGTAACTGCAGCTACAGACCTGAATCTACAATACATATCAAGCAATTCAACTTTTTCTTGTAATGTCGTGAATTTGCTTCTTGGGAGCACTTTCAGCATCACTACTGGCACTTCATATGGGTCCTATAGCGTTAATGATTCAAGGTTTATGGTATTGTACTAACACAATGAAAAATACCCCCAAATCACGAAGATCACTTTTTACTGTGATATGCAATCTACTAGAGAGATGGATTGTTCACACTGAGATAATTAGCATCACATGGCATTTTAAGCGGCTATCTGCTACATTTGAGCTCTCTGAAACAGCAAGAGGAGGTGGCTACGAAATTATTATAATAGTACAGCATGTACTATAGTTAATTTTGAGCAGTTATGAATTTAATACTACATCTTTGTTTATATTTCTTTACATGTTGTTTACATTGCATTACTGCAAATGGTGCCATATACAGTCTGTCTATTTGCATAAGTTTTGGTAAATTTTAACTTTTTATAATAGATTTGTGTATAATAGTATCTACATCTATTTTATGCATTGATGACGTACCTTTTTCTTAATTTTTTTCAGTATTTCTAGGCTACATGATTTATCTGCAAGTTTTTCAAATAGCTACAAACATAAACATATGTCTAATATATATATAGAAATAAATCCAAGAATAGGGGTGGCGCCTGTGGCTTAGTGAGTAGGGCGCCGGCCCCATATACTGAGGGTGCCAGGTTCGAGCCCAGCCCCAGCCAAATTGCAACAAAAAAAATAGCCGGGCATTGTGGTGGGCGCCTGTAGTCCCAGCTACTCGGGAGGCTGAGGCAAAAGAATCACCTAAGCCCAGGAGTTGGAGGTTGCTGTGAGCTGTGACGCCACAGCACTCTACCGAGGGCAATAAAGTTAGACTCTATCTCTAAAAGAAAAAAAAAAAGAAAGAAAGAAAAAATCCAAGAATAAACTAACCCATTTAGTTCAAACCCATGTTGTTCAAGGGCCAACTGTATTTCTTAAATAATAAAACTTGAAAGTCAAGATTATTCTTTGCTCTATTGGCTGGAGAATCGATGTGTGTTAGCACGTATGAAAACATTCACCTTGGGGCAGCACCTGTGGCTCAAAGGAGTAGGGCACCAGCCCCATATGCAGAGGTGGTGGGTTCAAACACAGTGCCAGCCAAAACTGAAGAAAAAACAAAAAAAAATCCATTCATCTTGTACATCACCATTAGAGCTCTTAGGTGACTGGACAGACTGTCAATGAACAGGAATATTTTGAAAGGGATCTTTTTTAAGCAGAAGGTCTCAACAGTGGTTGCTTAAAAAATGCAGCAACCATGCTGTAAACAGACATTCTGTTGTAAAGGCTTTGGTCTTCCATTTATAGAGCAAAGGCAGAGAAGATTTAGCAATTTTCAAGGGTGATTTTCTGATTTTCAAACTGGTAAATGAGCACTGACTTCAACTTAATCACCAGCTGCATTAGCACCTAAAAGAGTCAACCTGTCCTCTGAAGCTCTGAAGCAAGGTATTGACATCTCTCTAGCTATAAAAATCCTAGATGTCATCTTTTTCCAATAGAAGATGTCTCATCTATACTAAAAATCGGTTGTTCAGTGTAGCTGCTTTCATCAATATTCTTAGCTAAATTGTCTGGATAAATTGCTACAACTTCCACATAAGCACTTAATGCTTCACACCTTACACTTTCTTTTTTTTTGTTTTTTTTGAGACAGAGCCTCAAGTTGTCACCCTGGATAGAGTGCCGTGGCATCAAGCTCACAGCAACCTCCAATTCCTGGGCTCATGCGAGTCTCTTGCCTCCGCCTCCCAAGTAGCTGGGACTGCAGGCACCGGCCACAACACCCGGCCATTTGCTGGTTGCAGCCGTCATTGATGTATGGCAGGCCCGGGCTGGATTCGAACCCACCAGCTCAGGTGTACGTGGCTGGTTCCTTAGCCCGCTGAACCACAGGCGCCGAGCCCACACCTTACACTTTCATGTTAAGGAGACAGCTTCTTTCCTTAAACCTCATGAATCATCCTCTGCTAGCTTCAAACTTTTCTTGTGCAGCTTCACCTCTCTCAGCCATCATAGAATTAAAGAGTGAGTTAAGGCCTTCGCTTCAGGGAACACTGTGGCTGGTTGGATCTTCTATCTAGACCAAACTTTTTCCATATTAGTAATAAGGCTGTTTCATTTTCCTGTGTACAGTAGAGTGGCATTTTTAATTTTCTTCAAGAACTTTTCATTTGCACTCACACCTGACTGGTGCAATAGGCCTAACTTCCAGTCTACCACAACTTTTCACACACATTCCTCATGAAGCTTAATCATTTCGAGCTTTTGATTTAAAGTGAGGGATATGCAATTCTTCATTTTACTTGAACACTTAGAGGCCACTGTAATGTTATTAATTGGACTAATTTCAACATCATTGTGTCTTGGGGATTCAGGAGGCCCTAGAAGAGGGAGATAGGCGAACCACTAGCTATTGAGCAGTCAGAAGACATATAAGACTAATCAATTAAGTTCACTGTTTTACATGGGAATGATTCGGAACACTCCCAAACAATGACATGACATTGGTAATATCAAAAATCACCGATCACTATAACATATAATAATAATGAAGAAGCATGAAATATGCAAGAATCACCAAAATGTAACACAGAGAGACAAAGTGAATACATGCTATTGGAAAAATGGCACCAATAGACTTGCTTGAGGTAGGGCTGCCACAAGCTTTCAATTTGTAAAATATGCAATATAATAAAGTGAAGTGTAACAAAAAGAGGTATGCCTATATATTAAAATATGTAGGGCTGAAATGAAAAAACAGGTCTGTAAAAAATGTACCTAACAGGTTACTCATAGAATAGTGAATAGTGGTATTATACATAAATGGTAAAAAAAAAAAGTACAATTATTATTATAAAAAATTACCTTTGCCTATAAAGTAGCATAGATAGCATGATCTCATTTTTGCAAAATTATATGTAAATATTTATATATATATATATGGAGAGAGAGAGAGCACAATAGCAAGTACACAGGATTTCTAGAAAACTTAACTTTTTCTGTTATACCTTTCTATGGATTGTTTCTTAAAAGTACTGATCGTGCATATTTCAACAATCAAGAGTAAAAGTGAAATTTGGTGGGGGGAGGTAGGGTGTAGAATCCGCTTCTCAAAAACACTTGATTATTCTAAAAGGTTTTAGACAAGGCATTAGCCAAACTGTTTCATCTATTTTTTATTATTTTTTTCACTTTTTTGTTGTTGTTTGTTTTTCAGATAGAGTCTTACTCTGTTGCCCTGGGCAGAGTGCTATAGTATCACAGCTGACAGCAACCTCAAACTCTTGGGCTCTAAGCGATCCTCTTGCCTCAATCTCCCATATAGCTGGGACCAAAACACCCAGATAGTTTTACTGTTTTTAGTAGAGATGGAGTCTCACTCTTGCTCAGGGTGGTCTCAAGCTTTTAAGCTCAAGTAATCCACCCGTTTGGCCTCCCAGAGTGTTAGAATTACCCAGGGAAAAGTTCTTAAGGTTAGTCAGGTGAAGGAAGGCAAGCCAATGATGACAACCTACCTGGAAGTGAGAGCACAGATGACCTTGCTCCACTGCTCCACCACTGCTGGGTGGTGCCTCCAGTTAGCCACCATTTCCTTGGCTGTTTTCCAATAAGGAGGTGTTGGGAAGCACCGAGTACACGCTAGTAACCACACCTCAAAGAGAACACCAATCAACTTCTCTGCTAGATTCTCAGCAATGCCACCTTTCCAATAAAAAGAAAACATATCTTTGGTAAACTTATTCTTAAAACAGAATCTTTAATTCACTGAGTTAGAAGAGGTAGAAAAAATTAAAATAACTGCAATTTTAAGTTTTGACTTTCAAATAATCACTTAATAGTAAAAATGAAAAGTGATTCTTAGGAGTTCCTATGAAGAAAATCATGGCTACATCAACAAATTACTACTTTGAAAGTTTTCAAATGGTCCTGCTCTGTTTTTACTGAAGATCTTCAACTTTCAAGGAAGAGGACAGAGGCAACCAGGAGAGAAGGAAAAGGATGAGTGCCTGTGATGAGTGAGTGACTATTTTCTGTGCCAAGTAGTTCATCCATGTGACCTCACATAATCCTCACATAATTCTGCAGGACAGGCAAGTTCATGCAGCCAGCAGGAATCAAAACAAACATCCAGGTCTTTCTACCACCAAACTTTGCCATAAAATGCTCCAGGTGTTTAAAAGCCACCCTTCAAGGGAAAGACAGAGACAAATACAGGAGCAGACAGACTGGTGCTGGGCAGGACAGAGGCTTAACCACGAAAACAGAGCCATTCCTCTGTTACAAGCCCTAGAACCAGAAGGAACAACAGCAGTGGTCTTTACCCTTCATAGTTCCAGAAGGCAAAGTTGGAACTAGTAGGAAAAGTTATAAAGACATGTGTTTCAAATGAGCACAACCAAAGTTTCAACAACAAAGAGCTCAAGAAGGGGATGAACTGCCTGCCTCATGCTGCTGAGATCCCTGGAATTAGGAGTAAGGAGCAAAAAGTCAATTAGTCAATGGTCAGCTACTGTCTTAACCAGACAGATTATTCCTATTATGGGGTTCTTTCCTACACTAAAATTCTGGACACTGCATCTGTATGAGACTATAAGCACACTCAGTAAAAGTGTCAGTAGAGAGAGTACACAGAGGAATAAGCCACAAGGGAACTTAGAACTAGATGATCAACCTATAGCTTCTGTTCACTGAGCTGTAATACACAAAACAGGGCTTCTTATAAAACTGAAAGCTTTTTAATACTAGCTAATGAATGATACACTGGTATATTTCCAAATAGACCACATAAAGACTTTAGAGTAGACTTCTTCTGCTAAGTGAAATACTTCCCATCACTATCAAGTTTTCAGATCCTACTTTGATAACTACTTTGTAATGAGGTACATTATCCATAGGCTCTATTTAATTAGTTGTTTCTTATACAGGCTCTATCCTAATATACTAAATGGGCTACAGTTCCTGTCATTATCAAACATGCATAATTCACTCAGTGCCTCCCTATATTAACAAAATCATGACTTATTTTACTTAAAGGTAAAATAAGTTCATTGGTGCTGTAGTTATATTGTGCTTTTGAGGGATTCCATTCTAAAAATTATTAGCTTTGGCTTGTACACTGTCATGCCAAATTTTAATCCCCAATGACTCTATCATTGAGTTGAAGAACTGTATTTGAAGCTCAGAAATAAATGAGAAAAATAAACAAACCTTGAACAGTTGGCGGGGCCAGAAGTATGTCATTAATCTGCAGAAGAAACAACAGTAAGACTTCCCAGGTTTCTCGGGCCATGATAGATGACTCACGGGCCAGTTTCTGAATGGCTCTCAGGACCTGTAAGCATAGTCGGATCTGACTGGAACCCTGTTCCTGTCTGAAGAAGACAGACAGATATCACTAACAAACCTGGAGAAGAGATAGCAACAGCTTAAAGACAGGTGATTTGCGGATTCAGCAAGCAGTGATCTGAGACGTTCCCTAACAGTGTCAGCAGAGAGGGCTAGGCACACCCACTTCACTCTACAGCTATTTCTTCCCTATTGTACAGTTTGGCATTCTCAGATGTCAACCTAGCATTCCTGAGAATGTGGAAAGCTTCTGGGAGAAAGGAAGGAATACTAGAACGTGAACTTCACTTCTGGAGTTTCTATATCTAAAACGTGCCTAACATATAACAGCAGGCACTCAATAGGTGTCTGCTGAATGAATGAAACACGTACAACTACCCTACCTGCTCTGAACTTGAATGGCTTTCTTTTGAAGTTTTGTTAATCATACATTCACAAGAATTCTGCATGTGATTTCACAATGCTCACATTTCCCCAAAGCGAATTCTGCTAAAGTAGAGCCTACTGGCCCAATGGGCCTAACAAGTCCCCAAGATTGAAAAGGCAAGTAGGTACTACCTCAGAAATGAGTATCTCCCTCTACTGCTCTAATAAAAAAGGCAACATAACCAAAAATGTGCACTCCAAAGGTTCCCAAGATACCCACAGGGATGTCCAATCACAGCCCGTGGTTGGATACGAATGTTAATCCGTGGTGGTAGGTATCACAAAAATTATTCATGGACCCTTCTTGTTCATCAGCTTTCATTAGTGTTTGTGTATTTAATATGTAGCCCAAGATGAACTCTTAGATAAGCATTCAAAGCCAGCCGTGGGCCACAGTTGGACACCTCTGCTAGTTTCAAAATTCTCTTTAATCTATAAGACCATTTTTTTCCAAAGGGAAATCTCATAAAGAAGAAATCTATCAAATACATCAAAGCATTGTAGCTAGGACTGAAGAGGAAGATAAAACGAACCACTGACAATTTTGAGAATAGTAGAAAACTCACTATAATAGCAAAAGGTGAGATGGCCTCCAGAACTCTTGGTGAAACCTCAGACAAGTACCCAATGTTATTAAAATAAATCTTTAAGCCAAGTTATACATTATACATTATAATTTGTCACAATTGAAACTTGCCTAAATCAGAGTAAGGAGTCTTAGAGCCTTCTCAAGAAATTCCAGAAAATGAAGAGATTGACCTTAGAACCCTCACCTCAACTTTAGAATAGAGATTCTCAGATTCTAGGCTATGACCCAGAAAACTGGACACTTACCCTAGAGTTGCAAGTAAATGACACTACTAAAGTTTTCCCTAAAGAAGTCAGACCTAAAGCAAAATGATGAAATAATTTCCTAGGAAAAGCCAAGCACCGTCAAGAACAGGAAGATGCTACACATTTAGTTAAAGGTAAATCTAGTCCACATAAAACTGTGAGGTTCAGTTTTGTGTCTGTTGCTCTGATTTACTTGAAAGAAAATAAGTTACATAATAGCCCCAGACTTCAACTAGCCATATAAGAGAAAGCCCAGAATAAAAAATAAAAATACCACTAGTGGCCCTGGAACTGATACTCTTCCAAACTGGCAGTAACACTGTTTGTTCCCACATGGCAACCTAGGCCTACCCACAATTTCCAGGTACCTGCCCAGTGGCAGGAAAGGAAATACCTGCTCCTTGGGTGCTGAGGATCCTCCTCACTCAGAAGGCCTAAATTCAGGAGCAGGGTCCAAGTTTCTAAAGCTAAGAGAAATAAGGTAACCTTTACATAAAAATAAACAGGAAAAGTCTAAATACCAGAGATTTTCCTTTCCCCCCAATTTTTTAAAGAGTAACTTGTGATCTTCAAAAAAATTACTTTAAAACAAAGGCTGGTGAACTATGGCCAATATGTCGAGTCTGGCCTGCCATCTTTGTAAGTAAAGTTTTATTGGAATATAGTCGTGTTCATTCATTTACACACTGTCTATAGCTGGCTGCTTCGATGCCATACCAGCAGAGTTGAGTATCTGTGACACCATATCGCCCATAAAGTCCAAAATACTAACTATCTTGCTCTTTACATAAAAAGTTTGCCAATTGTTGATTTAGAACAATATATTTTTCAAAGTACTACATATTTGAACAATTAAAATCTTAATTTTTAAAAAACTGGTTCACTATTCACTCAATTATGAAAAATATCAAACTGATGGGCAAAAGAAAAAGGTTACATCTGGGCGGCACCTGTGGCTCGTGAGCAGGGCATTGGCTCCATATACTGAGGGTGGCGGGTTTGAACCCGGCCCTGGCCAAACTGCAACAACAACAACAACAAAAATAGCCAGGAGGCGTTAAGTGGTGGGCACCTATAGTTCTAGCCATTCGGGACGCTGGGGCAAGAGAATCGCCTAAGCCCAAGAGCTGGAGGTTGCTGTGAACTGTGACCCCATGGCACTCTACCCAGGGTGACAAAGTGAGACTCTATCTCTAAAAAAAAAAGAAAGAAAAAGGTTACATCTACTCTGACTCAATCTCTAGCAAAATGGTAAATGCAGTTTCCTTTATTGAGCATTAGTTCTTATAAAACCAACTAAATAAGGAAAACGTAGTTGAATCAAATGAATAACTGCAATTTCAAATAACTGGAAATAAGATCATAACACCAATACTTAACATTGAAAATATTCAGCAAATCTTCTTAAGACATTACAGGGCAAGAAGGGAAGTTCTATACCCTCTCAAAATTTACTAACCCTTATGAATATACACTTTGGAGAAAACAAGCTAATTATCAAAGAGTAAAACAAACAATTTATACGTAGTCATGTTTTGCAAAAGATAAATGTAAAAGCAAAAGCCTAGTTAACTGGGCGGTGCCTGTGGCTCAAAGGAGTAGGGCGCTGGCCCCATATACCAGAGGTGGGGGGTTCAAACCCAGCCCCAGCCCAAAAAAACCGCAAAGAAAAAGAAAAAGAAAAAAAAAGCCTAGTTAACTCAAAGGCTATTAGGTTTTTGGGGGTTTTTTTTTGTGTGCAGTTTTTGACTGAGGCCGGGTTTGAACCTGCCACCTCCAGTAAATGGAGCCAGTGCCCTACTCCTTTGAGCCATAGGTGCAGCCCTGGCCATTAGGTTTTTTTCATCAATACAAATTAACTGAGCATTGAGAGGTAGTAGGGTACAATGGGGAAAGAGACACCGTGACCATACCACTCATAAGACTGTCCTGAGCAAAAACAAAAAAAAATCCTATAAATTAGTCTCCTAAATGGGATGACAAGAAAGCTTTAAAGCTATTATACCATTACAAAAGAACTTGCTTACCTATAAACAACATGCTAATACTGCCAAACATTTCCTATTATTTCTATTTGAAATCAATAAATACAAGCAACAAGCACTTAATTCCCATCTTCAATAATACCAGTACTGTACTAGGTACGATGGAAACCCAGTATCTGCTCTCAAGTTGGTTAGATGGGGAAAGGAACCAGTTTTGGTTATTTTTTTTTGAGACAGAGTTCACTCAGCTGCTCTGGTAGAGGGCCATGGAGTTACAGCTCACAGCAACCTCAAACTCCCAGGCCTGAGCAATCCTCTTGCCTCAGCCTCCCAAGTAACTGGGACTACAGGTGCCAACCACCATGCCCAGCTGCTTGTTCTATTTTTTTTTTTTTTTGAGACAGAGCCTCAAGCTACGTCCCTGGATAGAGTTCTGTGGCATCACAGATCACAGCAACCTCCAACTCCTGGGCTCAAGTGATTCTCCTGCCTCTGCCTCCCAAGTAGCTGGGACTACAGGTGCCCGCCGCAACGCCTGGCCATTTTTTGGTTGCAGCCGTCATTGTTGTTTGGCAGGCCCAGGCTGGATTCGAACCCGCCAGGCTCAGGTATACGTGGCTGGCTCCTTAGACCGTTGAGCCACAGGTGCCGAGCCTGGTTGTTCTATTTTTAGCAGAAAAATAGCACTCTTGCTCAGGCTGATCTCAAATTCCTGGGCTCAAGCAATCTACTGGCCTTGGCATCCCAGAGCACTAGGACTACAGGCATGAGCCACTGTGCCTGGCCAGGAAACATACATTTTAAAAGATAAGCAATAAAACAGTAAGAGAGGCTTGGCGCGGCTAAGACGCCAGTCACGTACACCTGAGCTGGCGGGGTCGAATCCAGCCCGGGCCTGCCAAACAACGATGACGGCTACAACCAAAAAATGGCCGGGCGTTGTGGCGTGCACCTGTAGTCCCAGCTACTTGGGAGGCGGAGGCAGGAGACTCGCTTGAGCCCAGGAGTTGGAGGCTGCTGTGAGTTGTGATGCCACAGCACTCTACCCAGGGTGACAGCTTGAGGCTCTGTCTCAAAAAACAAAACAAAACAAAACAAAAAAACCGTGAGAGATACAAAAGTGATACAGGAAGTACCATACAGGTTCAGAGAAGATGTGATCACTGTGGGGCTGGGTGGGTGGTCAGGTAAGACTTCTTGCAAGGAAGAATTTAAGATGAACTAATAATAGCTGTGGACAACGAGGGGATGGAGAAAAGGGAAGACAGATAATAATGGGAAAGGTCTTCAAGAAGTCAGTCCTAGCAAAATGTTTAATTTATGAGCCTGACTAAAGAGCAGGGATCAGGCAGAATTAGCAGCATCTAGACTCATTAGGGGCAAAATTACAGGAGGCATTTCATGCAAGGTAAGTTGTTTACACCTAAACCAACAACCAGACTTCTTAATGGATATTTCTTTTTTTTCATTCAGAGTTTCCAAAGTCATCTTCCTTCTATATTTAGGAAGTTAAAATTTACAGAGCTAGTTTTCAAGATCCCTCCCCATCTCACAGACCAAACGAGAACTTTTCCAAAAGGAGAAAAGACCCACTGCCCCTTTCACAGGCATAAAACATGGCTAAAAGCAGATCTTCACAAATAGGTAGGGAACTAATGCTTTCTTCTCTACTCTTTTCTTTTTTTCTTGAGACAATCTTGCTCTGTTGCCCTGGCATCAGCCTCGCTCACAACAACCTCAAACTTCTGAGCTCAAGCAGTCCTCCTACTTGCTTCAGCCTCCCAAGTAGTTGGAACTATAGGCACCCAGAACCAAACTCAGCAATTTTTCTGTTTTTAGAAGTGATAGTAGGGTCTTGCTCTTGCTCAAGCTAGTCTCAAACTCTTCAGCTCAAGTGATCCTCCCACATCAGGCTCTCAGAGTGACAGGATTACAGGTACAAGTCACTGCACCCAGCCCATTCTTTTCTATATTTCCCAAAATCTTTACAATGACATGTAATTCTTTTATAATCAGAAAATAAAATTTAAGCACAAATAAGACAGATAATCTTACATTACGATATTAAGGCCCCTGCCTCAGAAGAAGGAAATAAAATCAGTAACAATCCATCAAGAGCACTCTTTTGGCTTACTACAAATTTAATAACAATTTCAAATGTCTTCATTTTCTTATGAGATGTAGAGGGAGAAAGACACATTTTAAGATAGAAGGCTTAGTTGCCTTTTGCTTAAGACAAAAATTATGATGGGCAAAATTGTGTTTTTTGGAGAAGGAAAAGATGTCATAGTATTTAACATCTAACAGCTATCAGATTGTAGAAGCTAAGCCAAAAGCCTATAAAATGAGCATATAAGGCCAGGCATGGTGGCTCATGCCTATAATCCTAGAACTCTGGGAGGCCAAGGTGGGTGGATAGCCTGAGCTCAGGAGTTCAAGACCAGCCTGAATAAACACAAAACCTCATCTCTACTAAATATGAAAAACTGAGGCAAGAGGATTGCTTGAGCCCAAGAGTTTGAGGTTGCTGTGAACTATGACACCACAGCACTCTACCAAGGGTGACAAAGTGAGGTTCTGTCTCAAAAAAAAAAAGAAAGAAATGAACATTTACCTATTAAAAACTCTTAGCATACAATTATATAAGCCCATCTCTCCTATCATTCATATTAATATACTCTTTAATTGAATGAGTAAAGTCCCTGTTAAGAATAACAATGAAATCAGACCCTATAAATCAATAACATTTATGAATATTTTGCTATGATCCTAATAATGGACCAAATAGGTATAGCTTACCTTGGTACAAAAAGATTTTGCAGGTGTTTTAGTATACTTTGAACATATAGATTAGGTTCTTTAGTAACTGGCAATGGAATAGAATCTTTCGGCAACACTAAAGCCATAATCCAGTCTGTGTATACATCAACACAGTATTTTACAGTCTCTCCATCCAACGGAAGAGTCAGTCCATAGCAAATTACTTCCATAGTCCATTTTACCTAAACAAAATAAAACATCCATAGAGAATTATTATACATTCCTATCTATAGCTCAGTAGACTGATCTAAAATGTTAACCTCTTTTATTATCAAAAACCTCTAAATTGACAGTATATTCATCTCAACATACATGTCAAATTTATTCTAGAGGATGCACTTTTCATATGTCAACCAGACTCATACAACATTTCCCAAGCAAAAGGTCTAAGAAGACGATAAATTACTTATTTTTAAATATAAAGCCCAGGCTGGCTTTTACCTCTTAGACATTATATTATTTGCTCTGTGAACTAAAAAGTAAAGAGTCGTTTCAATTTTCCAGAGAGATTAGAGGGGCGAAAACAGAAAATTTCAGATTGTTTTCTCCATTGAATTTGTATATTGGTATGTGTGTCACTTAGGAAATAAAATACATAATAAATTCAGTTACATTCCATCTCCAGGTTATGCAACAGAAATAAACAAAAGGAAGGAAGATAAACTGTTCAACTCTTACTTTACACTTGTTTTCCCTGCCAAAGAAAATCATACTTAAAATGAAGAATAAACACAGGTAAGAAGGGACTGACGCTAGATAAGATCTTAACAAGGCACTTAGCTACACTAAAGGAGTTCCAGCCTCCTGACCTAACTGAATCGCATCCCAGGTGCTGAACTTAGAGACTGCTGAACCTCCGCCTGTAGTAGTAAAGAACGCAGTACTATGACGAAGTAGAAATAGCCCAATTTACAAAAGATGAAACTACATTCCAGACACTGTGGACTGGAAAGTTTAAGTAAATTCCAGACAAAAATTTTAGACAAGTTGGCTCGGCGCCTGTGGCTCAACGGGCTAAGGCGCCAGTCACGTACACCTGAGCTGGCGGGTTCAAATCCAGCCCGGACCCACCAAACAACAATGACGGCTGCAACCAAAAAAATGGCCGGGCGTTGTGGCGGGCGCCTCTAGTCCCAGCTACTTGGGAGGCGGAGGCAAGAGACTCGCTTGAGCCCAGGAATTGGAGGTTGCTGTGAGCTGTGATGCCACGGCACTCTACCCCAGGGCGACAGCTTGAGGCTCTGTCTCAAAAAAAAAAAAAAAAAAAAAAAAATTTTAGACAAGTTACTAAGCAGATGATCAATGAACACTTATGAAACAGAAGCATAATACCTGAGAACCAGCTTGCTGAAAAAGATCAAATCATGCTGGAAAAGCTTCATTTCTTTATTAATAGGGTTACTATTAGAGAGCTGACAACTGTACATACAGTTCTTGCAGTTTACAAAGCACTTTCATAAATATCATCTATCACAATAACCCTATGTAAAAAGGATAAACTATACAGTACTTACTTTATACATAAGAAAACTGAAGTTTAGCAGAATTAAGCAATTTAGCCCAAGTCAGTGGTTTATACAAGGTAGAGCTGAAAATGGGATCCCTGGTCTTCCAACAAGGAAGCTAGAAATATGAAGCTATTCTCACTAAGCCATTAATGACTTCCCTCGCAAAGGGGTATCTGGGCTTTAGCAAGCAATCTGGACAAATGCAGGATATCTTTGTGGACAAGATGGAGACATATGGCCCAGTGGACAGAATGGCTAGATTTATAAGTAGTCAAAATACTGCATGACAGAGTAACAGTGGATTAATGTACCAAGATCATTTTGGAAAAAGGTGCCTTGTGGCAATGCTAAAGGCCCTATTAACATTTTTTTTTTTTTTGAGACGAAGTCTTGCTCTGCTACCTGGGCTACAGTGTGGTGGCATCATCATTGCTCACTGCAATCTCAAACTCCTGGGCTCAACAGATCCTCTTGCCTTGGCCTCATAAAGTGCTATGCTTATAGCCAAGATTTTAACGTAAAAGAAAAGAAAAATACATCACAATCATCTGTAGACATTACAAAGCTAAAAAGGATGTGCTTGCTTAGGCAGCTCATAGACTAAAATTAGAATGGTACAGAGAAAATTAGCATGGCCCCTGCACAAGGATGACACACAAATTCATCCTTGAATGAAGCAGTCCATATTTTTAAGAAGAAATAGGCTCAGCGCCTATAGCTCAGCATTTAGGGCACCAGCCACATATACCAGAGTTGGCAGGTTTGAATCCAACCCGGGCCTGCCAAACAACAATGACAACTACAACCAAAACAGCCGGGCGTTGTGGCAGGCACCGGTAATCCCAGCTACTTGGGAGGCTGAGGCAAGAGAATCGCTTAAGCCCAAGAGTTGGAGGTTGCTGTGAGCTGTGTCTACCTAGGGCGACATAGTGAGACTCTGTCTCAAAAAATAAACAAACAGGGTGGCGCCTGTGGCTCATCGAGTAGGGCACCGGCCCCCTATACCAAAGGTGGCAGGTTCAAACCTGGCTTTGGCCAAAGTGCAAAAACAGAAAAACAGCTGGGCGTTGTGGCGGGTGCCTATAGTCCCAGCTACTCGGGAGGCTGAGGCAAGAGAATCGCCTAAGCCCAGGAGTTGGAGGTTGCTGTGAGCTGTGTGACGCCACAGCACTCTACTGAGGGCGATAAAAGTGAGACTCTGTCTCTACAAAAAATAAATAAATAAATAA
>CAUYRH010053109.1:0-30462 GCA_963574655.1 Perodicticus potto
CCTGTAGTCCCAGCTACTTGGGAGGCAGAGGCAAGAGACTCGCCTGAGCCCAGGAATTGGTGGTTGCTGTGAGCTGTGATGCCACGGCACTCTCTCCAGGGTGACAGCTTGAGGCTCTGTCTCAAAAAAAAAAAAAAAAAAGAAATGACCATTCAGGAAGTGATATGTTAAAGATTACTTCCCCAGAGAAGGGAAGCAGAGGAATGGGAAACATGAGAAAGCCTCATAATGAGGTGGGAAAAACAAAGGCAATCATCAATGTAAACCAATACATACAGCAGAAAGCCAGTACAGTTAGAGGCAGGAGATGACATTCAAGCTATGAAATCACACAATGCAGCAGCTATGGGTTTTCCTATGAGAAACACAGGGGCAGATTCCAATTCAAATGCCTTTAAAGTATGCCCTGTGGAGATTAAGTCAAAGTGAAATTAGGCCCCAGGAGGGCGTCACCTGTGGCTCATCAAGTAGGGCACCGGCCCCATATACCAAAGATGGCGGTTCAAATCCGGCCTTGGCCAAACTGCAAAACAGAAAAAAATAGCCAAGCGTTGTGGCCGGGTGCCTGTAGTTCCAGCTACTCGGGAACCTGTGGCAAGAGAATCTCGTAAGCCCAGGAGTTGGAGGTTGCTGTGAGCTGTGTGACACCACAGCACTCTACCCAGGGCCATAAAGTGAGACTCTGTCTCTACAAAAAAAAAAAAAAAGAAAGAAAGAAAGAAAGAAATTAGGCCCCAGGAATCCTTTTTCCAGCAGGCAATGACGCAGCCATATACAGTCAATGAAAGGCAACCTCATCTGCTACCACTCACAGAGAGCTTATGCAACTCAGAAAGCAGGCATTGCAAGGGGTAGGCACAATGGCTCACACCTGTAATCCCAACACTCTGGGAGGCTGAGACAGGAGGATCACTTGAGCTCACAAATTTGAGACCAGCCTGAGCAAAATGAAGACCCCATCTCCAAAAACAGCCAGGTGCTGTGGTGAGCACCTGTAGACCCAGCCACACAGGAGGCTGAGGCAAGAAGATCACTTGCCTATGAGCTATGATGCCATAGCACTCTACCAAGGGTGACAGAGTGAGACTCGGTCAGAAAGAAAGGAAAGAAAGAAAGAGAAAGGAAAGGAAGAAAGGTATTGCACAGAGCATCTCCACCCACAACTTGTGATGTCAGTCACAGATTTCTAGAAAAGCAAACTGAAGGCTTTTGCTTGGAGATTTTGGTCTCAATAAGCAAGGCTGGGAATTATTCCCTTAATTATAAGAAGGTACTAGGCATTCTATTTTCCTCACCTTTTTTTTTTTTTTTTTTTTTGGACAGTTTCACTATGTTGCCCCGGCTAAATTTCAGCAACCTCATTACAGCTCACTTACTGCAACTTCAAATTCTTGGCTAACTTTTTTTTAGTTTTTATAGATACGGGGTCTCGGGCGGTGCCTGTGGCTCCAGGAGTAGGGCGTCAGCCCCATAAGCCACGGGTGGCGACCAAAAACTGCAAAAAAAAAAAAAATGTATAGGTACAGGGTCTTACTCTTCCCTAGGCTGACCTCAAACTCCTGAGCTCAAGTGATCTTCCTGCCTCAGGAGTAGCTGGGACTACAGACATATGCCACTGTGCCTGGTTCCTCTGCCATTGTAACTTCCCATGCTATCATGAACATGTTCTCACATCACTAAGAATTCTTTGTAAACATAGTTTTCCATGGCTTCCCATGTATGCACATTGAATTAATATACCAGAACTCCTTACTATTGGGCATTTAGCTTGTTCCCAATTTTGCTTTATGAATAATGCTGCAATGAACATCTTTATGCCCTTCTCTAATTACTTCCTCAGTGCATTTTCAGAGATGACATTTTGGAATAAGACAGCATTAAATATTTTTAAGGTTCTTAAAAACATACTACTAAATTATTATTGAAAAAGACTCCGTCGGCTCGGTGCCTGTAGCTCAAGCAGTTAAGGTGCCAGCCACATACACCAGCATTGGTGGGTTCAAATCCAGCCCGGGCCTGCCAAACAACGACAACTACACCAAAAAATATAGCCGAGCATTATGGTGGGTGCTTGTAGTCCCAGCTTCTTGGGAGGCTGAAGCAAGAGAATCGCTTAAGCCCAGGAGTTGGAGGTTGCTGTGAGCTGTGATGCCACAGCACTCTACCGAGGGCGATAGCTTAAGGCTCTGTCTCAAAAAAAAAAAAAAGAAAGAAAGAAGAAAAAGACTCTTCCATTTTACACAACCCTTTTGCCCACACCCTCATCAACACTGGTATTAACTTTTATTAATCTTTGTCTATTTTAAAGGTGAAAAATAGAATCTTCTCAGTTTTTTTTTTAATCAATGTTTTTCTTTGGGATAATTTTAGATTTGCAGAAGAATTGCACAGATAGTACCAAGAGCTTCTGTGTATCCCTCATCCAGCTTCCTGTGAACACTTCACACACATCATCAGGATGTATCTGCCGCAACTGAGCCATCAGCACTGCTATGTCACTCTCGGCCAAACTGCACAGCTTAATCTGTCACTAGACTTTCTATCAATGGCCCTGTCCTGTTCTCAGATCCCATCCAGGATACAACATCGCATTTATTACACTTTTTCTATATTTTATCTCTCATCCTTAAAATAACCCTGTTAAGTTAAGCTTTTATGTCTGAAATATACAAAAGCAGCAGCGGCCCATTCTTAAAGAGAATCACAACAGCAGCATTGTGGGGGGCAAAAGGTCTCCCGAAGTGACTTCTAACATGGAGCGGACACCTGGTTCCATGCAAAATCTGGGGGTGTTGAGAAAAAATAGAAGTATGCTTATTTGACGTTCGTAACTCCGATTTTTACATTCAGTAGCATGTACTATATCCGGCAGTTTTTATGCATAGCTAGGCTTGAAAATTGTGCTGTTGTACATGACTGAAAATCAACTCCGCTGGAAAACAATGCCATACCATTATATATACCATACTACTTCTCTTAAAACAGAACTGTTATAACGCCTCCCCCTCTGGCTGAGACTAGAATAGATAAAAAGTCCAGATTTTCACACACTTGGGACTGGTTATGTTTAAACACATGGAAAATGCTATGGGGTTACAGACTGCTTTATATCCTCCAGACAACCTGCAACTGTGCCAACCACTCCTAACAGTTGGACGTGTTCATAAATGAACCTAAACAGATCACATTCTCGGAGACAGATGCACAGTGGAAACTCGCGTTGTCCCCTAAAAGAGCTAAAGGGTCTCTCTGCAGCAGAAGAGAAGGAATCAAACCTCAGAACCATCACGGAGCACAGCAGCAAGTATAAGGGATCCATGGCAGGAGTGTGGCTTTCAAGAGAACACAGGCAAGGGACAGCTCTGTGACCAAGCCCAGTGTTATCCATGGAAAACATGCAACCAGAAAAGCCAGGAAGGCACAGAGCAGGAGAGGTGGCCCAGGGGTAGAGAAGCAGGAAGTGTTATTTACCAAGCAGGCTGGTTAAAGACTAGGAAATATCTGATGTCACGGCCCCACCGTGGAGGACAGTTCTGAAGGACAGAGATGACCTAAATCGGCTCATGTGAGGGACCCGTCACACAAAGAACTGCTGGGGAAAACATTTCCCCCATGATCCTACAGAATACAAAAAAAAACCATATGAAAGACAAATTCCTTATATAGGAGTTGTCAACAGGGCAGAGGAAGGGAGGGGATTCTGCCCCCAGGGGGCACTGGGCAATGTCTGGGGACATATGTGGTCGTCATAATGGGGGGTACTCCTAGTGTGGAGGGGCTGGGGTCAGGGATGCTGCTCAGCAGCCTGCAGTGCCCAGGACAGCCCCATCCCAGAGAATGATCCAACCCCAATGTCCACAGTGCCCAGGGGGAGAGACCTTGAGTTAATCATTTAAAAAAAAAATTGAGTCAGATACCTCAGATCAGGGCCTTATTTGGAAGTAGGGTTTTTGCAGATGTAATTAGTTAAGATGAGGTCTCACAAGGGATTAGGGTGGGCCCTGAGTCCAGTAACTGATGTCCTTATAAGATGAAGGAGATTTGGACACAGACACAGACATGGAAGGAGGCCGTGTGAGGACAGTGGCAGAGACTGGAGTAATGTCACAGCCAAGGCGTGCCAAGGATGGCCGGCCACTACCAGAGTTAGAAGAGGCAGGAAGCATTCTCCCCTGGAGCTTCCATGGGGAGTGTTCTCCTGCCAGACTTTGAGGGATGCTGGAAGCCCGAAAGAGAGATGAACCATTTGCTCCGACCTTCACTTTCCTTCCTAAACCAGAGTTGAGTCCAAGAAACCTCAGAGCAAGTTCTCCTGACTCCGATTGGACCATAATCTCTAAAGGGATGCCTCATCTTTATTACAGACTCAAATCTGTGTCACCACCGCAGAGGAAAGGCGGCCACTTAATTATACTTTTACCTGTGCTACTAAGAATTCTTCTAGGGAATATGATTTGGGAACATGCCCTGGAGAGAGGACCTTCCAAGCAGCTTTGAGCTCGGGATTGGAGGGAGTCTGATTTTAATATATCACTAGGATAGAAAAGAGAAGTAGAAAATGCCAAATCAATTTTCTTTTGCTTTGATTCTTTTACATACAGTGGTGGTTCTCAGTCGGGGGTAGTCCCGCCTTCCAGAGACACTTGATGATGAAGTCCGAGGGTATCTGTGGTTGTCACAAGTGGGGGGTGACAACCAGCACAGAGTGGGTGGAGGCAGACACACTGCCCAGTGCCCTGCACCTGCCCCGAGAATGGTCCAGCCCCAAGGTCCACAATAGACAGAGAAGGTAACCAGACATCATCACCTGTAGGACTGAATGTGAACTGCCCTCATCCCACAAACGTGTGTGAGTGTGAACATCCCTTTCACACAAAGGACAAAGCCATTGCAACACAATCCCTACATTCCCAATTCTTGTGCCACCTGTATCTGACCATCAGTGGCCTCTATATGGTCAGTGGCCTGCCCAGGATCCAGCCCTTTCCATCGAGGCCCTGAGAGGAAGGGGAGAGGGCGGCAGCTGATCCCAACACTGCCACAGCAAGACATGTGGGTAGGGTGGCCAAGGGACACCAAGGCGGGTGCAACTTTGGTCACTTGTATCTCAGGGCACACACTACCTGCTGCTGGGAGTCAAAAAGTAGGACAGGAAAAGCCACAGAATGCAAACATTTGGGGGTGACCTGGTCTTTCTGAGTCCTCCTTACCCAGGTAACATTTGGCTCTTTGGACTCAGTCACCTGTTATGGGCTGGGGGAAACAAAATCCTCTTCAGTTCCTCATGTTGTGGTGACCCCCAACCATAAAATTATTTTTATTGCTACTTCTTAACTGTAATTTTGCTACTGTTATGAATCATAATGTAAATATCTGATATGCAGGATGTATTTAGGCAACCCCTGTGAAAGGGTCGTTCAACCGCCAAAGGGGTCGCATTCCACAGGTTGAGAGCCTCTGGGAAGGTTCTGGAGGATTCTAGAATGCTCTAGAATTCACTAGCTTTACTTTTTACATTTCTTGTTCCACCAAGTCCCACATCCTCAAAGCGAAACAGAACTTTCAACCCGCTGCCCTCAGCTCTCCTGCATCTGCGTTCAAATTACTTGCTGCATTATCACCAGGCCCCAGGTAGCACCTTCCTTCTTTCTGAACCCTAAGTTGCCCAGGGCTGGCAAGACCTAAACCAAAGATGCAAACTGCTCAGTACCCCAGAGGCAGAAGGATCCCACCCCCTGTGCATTCATGCCTCTGCTGGGCTTGGCCTACAGCAGAGAGAAGGGACCGGCTCTCAGGGACAAGAATAGGGTCATCCTCAGATGGTCCATTAAACACTAGCAATGAATGGCCTCGTGCCCAGAAAAGTGACCACTTAGATCAATAGTTGGATTCTCTTGGTAAAATACATATAACATAAAATTAACCATTTTGACCATTTTAAGTTGTGTTAGCATTAAGTACATTCATGATGTTGTGTAACCTGTGTAACTATCTAATTCCAGAACATTCTCATCATTCCAAAATAAAACCCTATCCCTATCAGTATTCACTTCCCCTCCCCTCTCCAGCCCCTGGTAACTGTAAATCCACATCCCGTGTCTATTCTGGACATTTCATATAAATGGCGTCTCACACTGTGTGTCCTTCCGTGTCTGCTTCTCTCACTGAGCATGAGGTCCTCAAGGTCCATCCACGTAGTAACCTGTGTCAGAGCCTCGTTCCTTTTCCGAGTGATATTCCTGTGTGGGGATGGACCATGTTGTGTTTATCCACTCGCTTATAGATGGGCACTTGGTTATTCCACCTTTTGGCTGTTGTGAATTGTGCCATGAAACTTTCACATACGAATGTTTGTGTGGATGTGTTTTAATTTTCCTCAGGTGCATACCTAGGAGTGGAATTGCTGGGTGTTAATGGAAATTGTCTGTAAACCTTCTGAGGCACCGCCAGACTTCCACAGCAGCTGCACCATGTTACAGTTCCCACCAGCGGTGTGGGAGGGCTCCAATCTCTCCATGTCCTCACTAGCACTTGTGATTATCTGTTTTTTCGCTTCTTTTAAATTCTAGCCATCCCAGTGGGTGTGAAGTGGTATCTCACTATGGTTTCCATTTGCATTTCCCTGATGATTAATGAGGTAGAGCATCTTTTCAAGTGAAACCAATAGTTTTGAACATTAGGGGGCCTCACATACTCCAGTCCCTGGCTATAAGGAAGCTGGAGTTTCATCCAGAATAACTGGCAAGGAAAGTGGCTGGCTCCCTCCCTGAGACAAAAGAGCCGGTACAAAATGCAGGCAAAGCGATCAGCAGCTCTGCCTCATCCCACCTCTGCCCCTTCCCCACTGGGTTGAGTTTCCAAGCTGGGATGGACCCTGTCAGGGGTACTGCAGGGGCTGCTCCCAGGATACACGCAGCCCTGGGTGCAGGGAGACGGAAGAATGCGCCCATAAGGTAAGTAAGACATTGTGTTAGTCTGAGGGTGTCAGCCCAGGGACACACAGTCTGGTGTGTTTAGGAAGATTCAGTCCTGGGCTCAATGAGTAAGAATCCCCTTGACAGCTCACGTGACTCATGGAAGGAACATCTTTAAGAAGGACCAAGGTGAGAATCACCCATCATGGGCTTGGCTGTAGCCATGGTGGAAAGTGTGCATGGTTGAAAACCACGTGGTCCCTGGCAGGCCACAAGTCACCAGGTGTAATGGATGACAAGTAGAACCTCATAGTGGAACCTTATCTGAATAGTTTATGAAATGATCTATACAGCTTTCTAAACCAACTGCACTCATTTCCTATAGCTGCTGTTACAAATCATCACAAACTTAGTGGCTTAAAACAACACAAATTTGGCTTGGCTCAGTGGTTAGGGTACTGGCCACATACACCGAGACTGACGGGTTCGAACTTGGCCTGGGCCTGCCAAACAACAATAACTGCAACAAAAAAATAGCCAGGCGCCTGTGTACCAGCTACTTGAGAAGCTGAGGCAAGAGAATCACTTAAGCCCAAGAGTTTGAGGTTGCTGTGAGCTGTGACGCCACGGCACTCTACCAAGGGCAACATAATGAGACTCTGTCTCAAGAAACAAAACAACAAAGAAACCCACAACTTTACCCTGTTGCTAGCTCAGATGACTAATGTCAAGGTATCTCAGGGCAAGTCTCTCCTGGTGGCTCCAAGAGAGCTTTTTCCAGCATCTAGAGGCTGTCCACATTCCTCAGCTTGGGGCCCCTTCCTCCCCCTTCAGAGCCAGCAACAGCATCTTCCAGTCTCTCTCTGCCTCTGAGCCTCCTGCCTCCCCTCCACCAAGTAATCCAGGATGATCTCCCATCTCAAGGACCTTATCCCATCTACAAAGTCCTTTTTGTCACATAAAATGACTTGCCTACTGGTTCCAGGGCTTAAAATGGGAATATCTTTTCTGCCATCAGTCTGTCCGCCACATCTTCCTCCAGGCTTTTATCCAAACCAAGACCATTTCTCCACGTGCTGAACGTCTGCCACATACTATACATACATTCTGTGTGGTCTTCTCATCTGCTCTTGGGGTAGGAGCCTCTTTTATAGGTAAAGACCACAAATAAACAAAACAAAAACCTGAAGCTCAGACTAAAGAAGGATGTACAAGGTCCTGCAGGGACAGGAAAGGTGGGTGGGAGCTCAGTGACTTCGAGGTGGCACTGGAGCACAAGGTTAGATGGAAACAGGGAAGAAAGGTGGGCACAGAGGGCAGGAGTGAAGCGCTGTCACAGCCTGAGCAGAGGGCATTCCAGGGGACGAGGAAAACAGGAGAGGCGCTGGGCCCAATATCTCATGCTGTAATCCTAGCACTCTGGGAGGCTGAGACGGGTGGATGGCCTGAGCACAGAAGTTCGAGACCAGCCTGAGCAAGAGCAAGACCTCGTTGCTAAAAATAGCCGGGCATTGTGACAGGTACCTATAGTGCCAGCTACTTGGGGCAAAAGAATCGCGTGAGCCCAAGGGTTTGAGGTTGCTGTGAGCTATGAGTCCACAGCACTGTACCCAAGGCAACAGAGTGAGACTCTGACTCAAAAAAAGGAAGGAAGGAAGGGAGGGAGGGAGGGAGGGAGGGAAGGAGAGAAGGAGGAAAAAAGGGAGAAAAGAAAAGAAAACCGGAGAGGGACCCCAGTAGAAAGGGGAGGAAATGAACTGTGAGAAGCTGCCCCCGCTGACCAGCTTACGTGGGGACAGTCTTGTTGTTGAGAGGTGCAGAGCCAGGGAGGGGAGCTCATGCTGGGCGGGGGTGAGGTGGTGGTGGGGCGGATTGACAGAATAAGCCAGAGGAACTCAAATCCTTTCAAAGCCCTGAGGGGCTAAGCAGCAAAAGAAGCTTCAAATGCACAAAAGTCCCACCAGGCACAGAAGCGCAGACCAGCAGTCTATGGGTTTAAAAACAGATTATGGGCCCTGAAATGCCACTCCTGGGCACCTACCAGAGAGAAAGGAAAACCTACGTCCACAGGGAAAACCTGATCCCAGATGTTCACAGCAGCATGATTCACAATAGCCAAAAAGCAGAAGCAACCTAAGGGTCCCTCGAGGGATGGACGGATAAACACAATGGGGTCCATCCACACACAGAAAATTATTCAGCCTTAAAATACGAATACGGGTGAAACTTGAGGACATGGTGCTGCTCAGGCTGTGACAGCACTTCACTCCTGCCCTCTGTGCCCACTTCTCCCTGTTTCCATCCAAATCCCAGCTCAGTGAAAGAAGCAGACACAGAAGGACAAGTCTCGTGTGATTTCATTCACAGGAGGTCCCTGGAGGCCTCAGAGTCCCAGAGACAGAAAGTAGAATGGTGGTGCCAGGGTCTAGGGAAGGGGTGGGAGTTAAGGTTTCATGGGGACTGAGTTTGGGAGGATGAGAAATTTCTGGAGATGAAGGGCAGGGATTGTGGCACAACCATATCCATGTACTTAATGTCACTGAACTGTGCAATTAAAAATGGTTAAGATGGTTAATTTTATGTTGTTTGTAACCACAATTAAAAATGAAACAAAGCAAAACAAAAACAAACCAAACCTGGTAAGAAATGAAGTAGATCTGGGAGGAAAGCGAGGGATGAGCTGGGAAGTTACAGAGGCCGCGTCCAGCGTGTGCAAAGTGCCCTGAGGGTCCCCAGTAATGCTCCCCCATCTCACCCTCCTGAGAGAGGCCTGGAGGACGACATAGCCCTGCATGCCCAGTGCCCGACAAAACCCTAACACGTTTGCTGAGTGAAAAGAGGCCACTAAGAAAAAAGCCTGGATGAGACAAAGGCCCCATTCACTGTCCCCAGGAGAGGAGAGCCTGTCCTCTTTCTCCCAGGGACCTCCCATCCCGGCCCAGTTTCACTTATAAAGGGTACTGCAAGCACCAGCAACACAGAGAGATATCCTGTTTTCCAGTAATCCTTTGCTTTTGCCAGACACTCCATCCATAAGAGAACTAGGATCCAGGGGATGTCACCTCAGTCCCCAGAGTCCAGAGGGCAGAAACTCACGTGGTGAGGTGGTTCCCCACTCTTGGATTGTCCATGTCTCAACTACACTTGAAGATCTACATCTCCCCCTCTGGGCCCACTCCCTGGCTCACACCTGTGCTCCCAACACTTGGGAGGCTGAGGCAGGAGGATCGCTTGAGGCCAGGAGTTCTAAGACCAGCCTGGGCAACATAATGAGACCCCATCTCTACAAAAAAATAGAAAAATTAGCCAAGTGCAGTTGCATGTAATTGTTGTCCCTGCTACTGAGGAGGCTAAGGCAGGAGAATCACTTGAGCCTAGGAGTTCGAGGCTGCAGTGAGCTATGATTGCACCACTGAACTCCAACCTGGGCAACAGAGTGACACCTTGTTTCTTAAAAAAATAATAATAAAGTATACATATATATATGTTTTTTATATATATACACACACATATGTATAAATAATAAATAAATCTCCCCCTTCATTTTTAAAAAATGCAGCAAATCTGTGCTCAACTTATCAAGCTGGCTTATGTCTGTCTCAGTTTCCAGCACCAGGATCCAGGCCAAGCCCCCCTCCCAATACATTTGGGACCAGAGAGACACATATGTCTCAAATCAGAAGGGAAATGTTTCTCCCTGACATTGTGCAGTGTTTGCAGCCAGAATGGGTGAGATGATGAGATTCCAATGCCCCCAAATCATCTCAAGGATCATAGCCTGTGCTAGCTGGGTTGAAAGTTCAAATCATGATTCAAAAACTGAAGACAAAGTTCTCAGGACAAGGGATAGAAACTTCCAGTACTGGCGTGGGGGTGGGGACTGCAGTTCCCACAGCAGGTTACAGCCTCAGAGAACCCAGCAGGTGGGCAAAGAATACCTGAGCCAGGAGATCAAAGTGGACATCACCAGTGATGAGTCATGAGAGTATCACACATCCCAGCAGGGTGGGTCCAAAAGGGCACCGCATCTCTGTGCCTCCCCCAAAACCCATAACCTCAGTCCAATGATGAGATAAACATCAGACAAACACAGACCTGAGGATGGTCTGCAGTCAGCCCTCATCATGCCTGTCAGGATCATGAGACACAAGGGACATCTGAGACACTGTAGAGATTGAATGTCATGGGATCCAGGACAGTGCCCGGGACAGAAAAAGAACATTAGGGGAAAATGAATGGAATCTGAACAAAACATGGAGCTTAGTTAATAAACATGTACCCATGTCTATTTCTTAGTGTGACAAAGGCACCAGGCTATAAGATGTGATCTTCCAGGGAGACTGAGAGGGGAACTCTCTGTATTATTTCTGCAACTTTGCTAGAAATCTAAAATTATTCCAAAGTAAAACAAATTTGTTGGGGTGGTGCCTGTGGCTCAGTGAATAGGGCGCCAGCCCCACATACCAAGGGTGGCGGGTTCAAACCTGGCCCTGGCCAAACTGCAACAAAAAAATAGCTGGGCGTTGTGGTGGGCGCCTGTAGTCCCAGTTACTCGGGAGGATGAGACAAGAGAATTGCCTAAGCCCAGGAGTTGGAGGTTGCTGTGAGCTGTGAAGCCATAGCACTCTACAGAGAGCTACAAAGTGAGACTCTGTCTCTAAAAAAAAAAAAATTTTTTTAAAAATCAGGTTTCAGAATTCAGCAATGTCTTTGTCAGAGAAAACATACAGAAGGCACCATGTTCTAGTCCAGGCAGAGACTGCTCTGATCCACAAAGTAAAGGTTATGGATATGAGTATTACCTTCTCCTGGGACCCATTTCACAGCTAGGAACACAAAGGCTGTGGGGAAATACAAAGTCCAGACCAGAAACCAAACTCCCAAAATCCTGGTTCCCTGCCTTTGTGTGCCCCAAGCCTATATACACACACGTCTGAGTTTTACAAAGCTCGACTGGGCATGCCTTCGTTTTCTTTACCCAGACTGAAAGTGTTATAGAATCCAGAGAAACAGACATAGAAAGCAAAAAGGTGAGAAGGAGACAGAGAGAGAGAGAAACTTAACAAAAAATAGCTAAGCAATCCACAAAGCTCCATTTGGCCCCATTTCTTCCCATTCCCTGCTGCCCTTGATCATTGAAAATTAAGCTAAAAACAACTGTACGTTTCATAAGTAGCAATCTGCAAAAAGAAAACTCCAGAAAACATAATAATTAAACCACCACTTTCTCTCTCCTGCCTCAAATATTTAAAAATGAGCCTACATCGTTAAGAATATCATGTCAAAAAAAAAAAAAAAAAGAACATTGTGTCAGTTCTCGGCCGTAAAGAGAATGACGTGTCAGAATTAAGCTGATGAAAATGAGGACTGTCCCCACCTCCCAAGTCAACAGAAGGTAACATTTGTTTTTAGTTAAACCCGTCACAATTTTCAAATTTCACTCTAGGACACTTTGCTTGGCAAATTGCCAGCATCAAAACATCCCTCTAAAGACACCCATTCCATTATGTTCCAGTTGTTAGTTTGACTATAAGTTTGAGTAACCATTGCATCAGGTGTTACTGCTTTGATTTCATTTACTTTATATACTTTTTTTCTGGTTGACACTATGAAAGCTATCAGTTCAAGATATTTTTCATGTAGTTTTATGTTCATATATCTTTGTCACCCTCAGTACAGTGCTGTGGCATCACAGCTTGCAGCAACCTCCAGCTCTTGGACTTAGGCAATTTTAGGTGATTCTCTTGCCTAATTTTAATTTTTTTTTTTTTTTGAGACAGAGTTTCACTTGTTAACCCTCGTAAGAGTGCTGTAGCGTCACAGCTCACAGCAACCTCCAACTCCTCGGGCTTAGGCGATTCTCTTGCCTCAGCCTCCCGAGTAGCTGGGATTACAGGCGCCTGCCACAATGCCCAGCTATTTTTTTGTTGTTATTGCAGTTTGGCTGGGGCCGGGTTGGAACCCACCACCCTCGGTATATGGGGCTGGGGCCCTACTCACTGAGCCACATGCACCGCCCCATACATCTTTTTTTTTTTTTTTGCGAGACAAGGTCTTGCTCTGTTGCCCAGGCTGAAGTGCAATGGTGCAATCATAGCTCACTACAGCCTCCAGCCTCTAGGCTCAAGCATTCTCCTGTCTCAGCCTCCTGAATAGCTGGGACGACAAGCTCACACCACTACACTTAGTTAATTTTTCTATTTTTTGCAGAGACAGGCTCTCACTATGTTGCCCAGGCTGGTCTGGAACTCCTGATCTCAAGTAATCCTCCCACCTCAGCCTCCCAAAATGCTGGGATTATAAGCATGAGCCACCTTGGTTGGCCTACTCATACATCTTTAAAGTAGCATACAATAAAGATCATGTAAACTTTAAAATGTGATATATTTTTGAGTTATCAAATGTCCCATTTTATCAAATCTAAGAGCCCATTATTTCTAAGATGTACTATTACATTTGGTGACACTAAAGAAAACATTCGTCAATTAAAAATAAATAAGAAGGCTCGGCGTCTATAGCTCAAGCTGTTAAGGCGCCAGCCACATACACCAGACCTGGCGGGTTTGAATCCAGCCTGAGCCTGCCAAACAACAATGACAACTATAACCAAAAAATAGCCAAGCGTTGTGGCTGGCACCTGTAGTCCCAGCTACTTGGGAGGCTGAGGCAAGAGAATCACTTAAGCCCAAGAGTTGGAGGTTGCTGTGAGCTGTGATGCCACAGCACTCTAACCAGGATGACAGCTTGAGGCTCTGTCTCAAAAAAATAACAATAATAAAATAAGTAAATAAATAAAAATAAATAAGAAGAAATAAGTTAAAAATAATGCAAAGGAAATAAAGAAAGAATGCCTATTATACTGTGTGCAGTATAATAAAATGCTACAGCAAAAAAACCATTCTGTACGTTTGTTCCAAGATCATTAACACCTACTCATAAATGAGACTACAGAACAAAAGCTCCTAGCAAGACTGTATTCAGGGCGAGTTCTCTGAAGTTCACTATTAGGGCTAGGCTAACAGGGAGGCTTAAATGAAGTGATAAAAGCTAAAATCCCAAGATCAAGTCATAGCTTGACCACTAACTCGTGAAAGGTCCAGGCTGCATTTTTTTGTCATCTGTGAAGCATGCAAGCCGAGGGGCCAATGAACTTTTCCTGTTATGAGGACAGGTCATCACTGTTTTCTGCTTTGCAGCTCCGTCTCTATGGTGACTACTCAACTCTGCCTCTGTAGCAGAACGTAAGCATCTGTATGTCAATAAAACTTTATTTTCAACACTGAGTTCTGAATTCCATATAATTTTCCTGTGTCATGCCATCCTCTGCTTCTTTTGACCTTTTTTCCCACTACCACTTAAAAATCTGACAACTATTCTTAGCCCATGGGACATACACAAAAACTGGCTATTGTTCAGTGCCTGTAGCCCAGCGGTTAGGGTGCCAGCCACATGCACTGAGGCTGGTGGGTTTGAACCCAGCCCAGGCCTGATAACAACAATGACAATGATAACAAAAAAATAGCCAGGTGTTGTGGCGGACACCTGTAGTCTCAGCTACTTGGGAGACAGAGGCAAGAGAATCACTTAAATCCAAGAGTTTGAGGTTGCTGTGAGCTATGATGCTACGGCACTCTACCAAAGGCGACATAGTGAGACTCTGTCTCAAAAAAAATAAACTGGCTACGAGTCGGAGGTGGCCCAGAGCCCAGGTTTACTGACCCCAGGACTGGACAATCTCCAGGGCCCTTCTTGAACTGACGTTCTCAGATTCCCTGATTCTAAATCCCCACAAGTTTTTCAAATCGTCTGATCACTTCTGCTAGAACCAAGCTGTGTGTTCTCTTGTGCTGACCTATACTCTGCATTCCAAAATAGCACCAACGTTCTTCTTATTTAATGCACTGTAAATCTTTCAACCTTCATTTTAGCAAGCAATGAGTAGACTGACTTCCTCTCATCCTTTGGGAAGTCTCGACAAGTATTTCTTAGTATCTGGTATCATCCCTTAACAAAGCAAATACTTGAGTAGTTCCAAAAACGACGGCCAAGGTGGTCAAACATGAAGATACACTCAGACGCCTTCAGAGGTGTTATTTTCTCCTGAGATTTTCTCTGTTTACTTCCTGGACCTGCACTGGCCTCAGGTGCCACTGAGTGTCTGAGATGTGGCTCCTCCACTCTGCGAGGGGTTCAGGGTGCAAAACACACACTAGACTTCCAAGACTTAGGAGGAAAAGAAGAATGTAGAATAGCTCGTTCATGGTTTCTTTATAATGGATGTCTGAAATAATTATTTTGGCACTCTGGGAGGCCAACGTGGGAAGATTGCTTGAGGTCAGGAGTTTGAGACCAACCTGAGCAAGAGTGAGACCCCTGTCTCTACTAAAAATAAAAAAATTAGCCAGACATGGTGGTAGGCACCTGTAGCCAACCTACTCTGGAGGCTGAGGTACAAGGATCACCTGAGTCCAGGAGTTCAAAGTTGCTGTGAGCTAGGCTGATGCCACTGCACTCCAGCTGGGCCACAGAGCAAGACCCTATCTCAAAAAAACAATTTTTTTTGGACCTATGGGGTTAAGAAGAATGTATTATTGACTCAGCGCCTGTTGCCTCAACAGGGCTAAGATGCCAGCCACGTACACCTGAGCTGGTGGGTTCGAATCCAGCCTGGGCCCGCCAAACAACAATGACGGCTGCAACCAAAAAATGGCCAGGTGTTGTGGTGGGCACCTGTAGTTCCAGCTACTTGGGAGGCAGAGGCAAGAGACTCGCTTGAGCCCAGGAATTGGAGGTTGCTGTGAGCTGTGATGCCACAGCACTCTATCTAGGGTGACAGCTTGAGGCTCTGTCTCAAAAAAAAAAAAAAAGAACAAGAACGTATTATTAATGTCAGTTTTACACATTTTTGTTTTTTTAATGTGGCAAGTGGAGGCTCGGCACCTGTGGCTCAACGGGCTAAAGCCACGTACACCTGAGCTGGTGGGTTCGAATCCAGCCCGGGCCCGCCAAACAACAATGACAGCTGCAACCAAAAAAAAAATGGCAGGGTGTTGTGGCGGGTGCCTGTAGTCCTACCTACTTGGGAGGCAGAGGCAAGAGACTCGCTTGAGCCTAGAAATTGGAGGTTGCTGTGAGCTGTGATGCCACAGCATTCTATCCAGGGTGATAGCTTGAGGCTCTGTCTCAAAAAAAAAAAAATGTGGCAAGTGGAATGTTTAAAATTATCTGTGAAGCTCCTGTTGTGCTTTCTACTAGACAGTATACTATTTATCAGAATGGTGAATATGTTAGAATAATTCATATATAACTCCATAGTATACAAAGGTATGTCCTTCCCACCAGGCATTCAAGGTTACTATGCCAATCTTATCTTTTTGCTCATAAAATCAAAATACTAGGGGAGGGGGTACAAATAGTAAGAACAGAGGATTTTTAGGTCAGTGAAATTATTCTTGTTTTGTTTTTCTCACTCTGTCACCCAGGCTGGAGTGCAGTGGCATGATCAAACTCCTCGACTCAAGTGATCCTCCTGCCTCAGCCTCCCAAATAGCCTGGACTACTGGTGTGTGCCCCCATGTCTAACTAATTTTTCTATTTTTTGTAGAGACAGGAGTCTCACTCTTGCTTAGGCTGGTCTCAAACTCCTGGCCTCAAGCAATCCTCCCAGTTCAGCCTCCTAAGTGGCTGGGATTACAGGTGTGAGCCACTGAGCCCAGCAATTCTGTAGGATACTACAATGGGACCCATGTCATTGAACATTTGTCCAAACCCAAAGCATGTTTAACACCCAGGGTGTACCTCAATGTCAGCTGTTAAGGTTCACAGATGGGGACAGTAACAAACATGCCCCTCTGCTGTGGGTGGGGATGGGGCAGGTGCAAATGGCAATTCTCTGTACTTATTGCTCCATTTTGCCATGAATCTAAAATAACTCTAAAACCCAAAGTCTATTAAAAGCCCAGACTTATCTTTTTTTATTTAATGCAATCACAGAATCAGAAAATATTATTAGATATAGTTTAGCCCAGTGGCTCCCAATTAGGGGAGACTCTGCCTGCAGGAACAATTAGTGATGTCTGAGGACGTGGTTGTCATACTGGGGGACAGGGGTGCTCCTGGCATGAAATGGGTGGAGTCCAGGGATGCTACCCAGCACCCTGCAATGCCCAGGATGGCCCTATTCCAAAGAGTGACCTGGCCCTAGTAAACATGTTCAAGAGACCCTGGTTTATTCAAAGCCTATCATTTTAAGAACAAGACCCTAATATTTATAGAGGGCTTTAAAATTCCCACCCATCCTCCCGTGTACTGCACACCCTTGGAGGGGAACGAGGCAGGCGATTTTCAGGGGACTGAGTGATAACCTGTGGCCTCCCTCCCCAGCCACCTCTGAGAGGCCGATGAACTCAGAATCTCCATTTTGTGCGCAGTGGTTCACATTTTAGTTTTTCTGTTTTGAGAAAGGCAGAAGGGAAGAGGGAGAAGTACAAAAGGGACTCAGCAGCCAGGACCATGTGGACTGGGGAAATCCTGAATCTCACAACATGTGGGGGATCAGCTGCTTTCTAGGTATTGGGGGGCTGAGCTATGTGCCCCAGGAAGATCTATGACTTAACCCCCTATACCCAAGAATGGGACCTTATTTGGGAAAAGGGTCTTTGAAGATGTAATAAGTAAAGATGAGGTCACTCTAAAGTAGGGTGGGCCCTGATCCTGTGACAGGTATCCACACAAGAAAAGAGAGACACACACAGATGCCTATGTGATGACAGAGGCAGAGATTACAGTGATGTGGCCACAAGCCAAGGAGGCCTGGAGTCTCCAGGAGCTGGGAGAGGCAGGAAGAACACTCCCCTGGAGCCTCTGGAGGGAGCACAACCTTGCCACACCTTGATCTCAGATGTCTGGCCTCCAGGACCATAAGAGAATACATTTATTTCTTTTGCTTTAACCACCCAATTTGTGGTCATTGATGACGGCAGCCCCAGGAACCCTGTGCAATTCAGCAAAGACAAGGTCAGGAAAGATGAGCCTTAGTTGTGGTCTCAAGATGGCCCCACTCCACAGGGGCTCAGAAGGTCACCAGTGTCCAGGTTGAACAAACCTGCTCTAGATAGAAGGAAAGCCCCAGCTGCCTCTGTACATACACCAAGATGGGGTGCTGTCCTTCCAGCTGTCCTCTGGCACACATGTGTCCAGTTCAAAGCTTCCTTCTAGCCTCTTTTCTGGACCTTCCTGGCCAAGAACTCACCCCCCACACACACACCAGGACCCTTAAGAGACTCCTTACTGTGCCCACAATGGTGAGGCTCACAGAACATACAGGGACCCTGCATCCCAGAGCCAAGGCAGGCAGCAGGGCTCAGGCACCCCGACCCCGCTGCCATCCCCATGCCAGCACACAGGCAGCTCATTCACGTGGCACTCCCAGGGCCTGGCACAAATTCTGAAGCTTAAAATAGGCACACAACGGGTCTTTGTTGGATAGAGGAAGGAAGGAGTAGTTCAGACAATGGAGACAGCAACAGCAGCGTGCAGGAAACCTGGGCTGGGGGAGAGCGAAGGGTGGGATGACTGGGGGCCTCAGAAAGGTCAGGTGGGGCCAACTCATGCAGGAATATAGAGGCCACATGAGGACCTGTGATTCCAGCATGGATGATGAGCTGGTGGAGTTGGTAGGGAAGTGACCATTTGATTGGCGACTTGGGGAGCTTATTGGGGCCATGCAGGGCTCACCTGCTGGGGTAAGAGAGATGAGAGCTGATATCTGCTGACTGGGAGGCTGTCACCACAGATAGTGAAGCTCTCAGCTCAAGGCAGGGGAAAGAAAGTAGACAAAAGAGAGGGGGAAACACCCCAAGCTTCTGTCTACTGGGCTACCTATACCCAGAAAAAAACATTTACATGGCAGCACTGGGCTTCAACACCAAAGGTGGAAACACCCAAATATTCATCCACAGATGAGTGGACAAACACATGTGGTCCAACCATGCAATTGAATATCACTCAGCCATGACAAGGAGGGGACTCCAACACCAGCTACAACGTGGATGGACCTTGAGGACATTGTGCTCGGTGAGAGAAGCAGACACAGAAGGACACAGTGTGAGATTCCATTTATGTGAAATGTCCACAATGGGCAGATCCAGAGGAATGGGATGTGGATTCATGGGTGCCAGGGGCTGGCGAGGGGATGGGGAGTGACTGCTGATGGGGATAAAGGACCTTTTTGGGATGATGGAAAGTTCTAAAAGGGATTTATGGGGATAGTTACACAACTCTCTAAACTTATTGAAAAAACCAAATAGTTGAATTTTATGATATTTAAATCATAGCCTCCATTTAAAGAATAAAAAGCATATCTTTACCTAACGAATGCAATCAGTGCAACCTGCAAAAAAAAAAAAAAAGAATAAAAAGCATAAAGACCTTCCTCTCTGCAAGGTTCTCAAGAAGAACCTCCATAACTGTTTCTGGAAGAATTTCAGAGCAGCCCAGGGGCCCACCAGTGGCAAGATCAGGTGGGAGGTGAGAACAACACAGGAGCAAGGAGAAGAGATGGCTCATCCATGCTGCAAAGCAGGCAAAAAGGACAGGAGTGACCTGCTGGGGCCAGTGTGCCACCAAGGACAAGTCTCCCCATCTCCTCAGGCCTCACATTAAATCTGCCAGGTCGGGGCTCCTGAGTGACACAGATCATGAATGCTTTTCTTTAACCCAAAGGGTGCAGCAGCAAGAGGCAGTGACAAGTGAGGTCAACATTTGTCCAAATGAACATCGATGCTCAGAGGGAGACACCCTGACATCACCAAGGATGTTGTGGAATTGCAGAAGTTCACTGCAAAAGGACACAATTGTGTTACAGTTCTGAGACAAACCTTCCCTGGGACAGAAATATGGCATGGGCAATCACCCACAGAGCTGTTCCTGCCAGTGAAGACCAGCAGCCTGAAAGGAACAAGGTAAGGGGGACAAGAAGGCTGTGTCACCCTGATCGATCACACAACTGTCATCAATGGTCTCTCTGGAAAGCAGGGGAAAGTTTCAAATCCATAGAGGCCAGGTACAACCTTTTTGTGAGAAATCACCAAAGACCTTCAAAACTATGAATGACTTAATAAATATGATTTTAAAGATCATCACTGTCCACAGGGCAAATGAGAAAAGCTGTACTAACAGCTGGCATGGAAAGAAAGGTTTGCACACTGTGACATGCTGCACAAGAAAAGTGTCTCTGGGCACCTGTGGCTCAAGTGGCTAAGGTGCCAGCCACGTACACCTGAGCTGGCGGGTTTGAATCCAGCCCGGGCCCGCTAAACAACAATGACGGCTGCAACCAAAAAATGGCCGGGTGTTGTGGCGGGCGCCTGTAGTCCCAGCTACTTGGGAGGTGGAGGCAGGAGACTCGCTTGAGCCCAGGAATTGGAGTTTGCTGTGAGCTGTGATGCCACGCCACTCTATCCAGGGTGACAGCTTGAGGCTCTGTCTCAAAAAAAAAAAAAAAAAGAAAAGAAAAGAAAAAGAAAAGTGTCTCTGTTCAGCAAACGCAAAGCCAGGTTATCTGCGTGTGAGAGTGATTCATGTTTATTTCTCTTTCCCTTCACACGGCAGGGCCCCAGGCTTTATTAAGCATGAAACAAGAGCAGAAAATAATTGCATCGGTCAAAGGATATATTCTAAATAAAGATCCTCTGTAAGACCAAGGATCACCTGAAAAATTCATTCAAGCTTCTTTAGAAACCTCATGCTTGGCTCGGCACCTGTGGCTCAACGGGCTAAGGCGCCAGCCACGTACACCTGAGCCGGCGGGTTTGAATCCAGCCCGGGCCCGCTAAACAACAATGACGGCTGCAACCAAAAAATGGTCGGGCGTTGTGGCGGGTTCCTGTAGTCCCAGCTACTTGGGAAGCAGAGGCAAGAGACTCGCTTGAGCCCAGAAATTGGAGGTTGCTGTGAGCTGTGATGCCACAGCGCTCTATCCAGGGTGACAGCTTGAGGCTCTGTCTCAAAAAAAAAAAAAGAAACCTCATGCTTAAAACCAAGGAAGCAAATCACAAACTCCAGCATCTTTCACCACCTGGAACTGGTAAATTAATTACATATTCAGAATCAATATTAAGTGTTCAGAAGTCACATAAAAGACCCACCTGGAAATAAGTTCAGCATTTCTAAAATTCTCTAAAAGCAGTGTGATCATTTTCCCTGCCTTCTCAAACCATCAGTCCCCAATCCTGAATGGCCATACTACCTGAGACTCAAAGGTAAGATGGGGTCTTTAAATTAAATGAGAAAATAAATTAGTTTTGTCTATAACAATGGTTTTCAACTAGAGTGATTCTGCCCCTTCAGGACACTGGGCAATATCTGGGGACATTTGTGGCTGTCTCGACTGATAGATCCTCCTGGTACTGAGTGGGTGGAGCCAGGGATGATGCTTAGCACCCTGTCACTCCCAGGACAGCCCTCACCCCAGAAAATGACCTGGTTTCAATGTCCACAGCACCCAAACACGTCATATGAAGTCAAGTTGTAAAGCTCATCAATTTAAAGAACATACAACTAGGGCCCGATAATTCCTTACAGAGCACACATTGGAATGGTTTGTTACTGAGTACACCTAAGTCAGAATGACTTAAGCCGCCTTCTCTTAGGTAGATGCACTTATCCCTGAAAAGCCCTCAGAATCTCCCAGTGCCAGGTCCAGACTGAGTTGTTTTCCTCACTTTTAATAATACAGATACTTTTTTTCCTTGTAGATTGTCTTTTAAAGCTCCTAGGGTTATTCTTTTTTTTCTTTTTTTTTTTTTTTTAGAGACAGAGTCTCACTTTGTCACCCTCGGTAGAGTGCCGTGGTATCACAGCTCACAACAACCTCCAGCTCTTGGGCTTAGGCAATTCTCTTGCCTCAGCCTTCCGAGTAGCTGGGACTACAGGTGCCCGTCACAACGCCCATCTATTTTTTGTTGCAGTTTGATCGGGGGCCAGGTTCGAACCTGTCACCCTCATTACATGGGCCCGGCACCCTACTCACTGAGCCACAGGCACTCCCCTCCTAGGGTTATTCTTAGGTGCACCTCAAGGACTAGAGTTAAGTACCAATTGCTTTCTTTCCTCCACTCTGTGGCAACCCACTCATTTTACTTCCCCACCTGCACCCCCACCACCCCAGGAAAAAATTTTATTTAAAACATCTTCCTCAATGCTTCAGGAACTTCATGATGTGCCAGGAAGTTGTGTTTGGGACGTGGAATCCTCATTTGATGCTTGAAATGACCCTAAGAGGCAAGTGGTGCTGTTTTTATTATTCCCACTTTTCCAGGTGTATCAAACTACACTAATGCTGCTAGGTCAGCAGCCAGAGGACCAATATGAACACAGGCCCACCTCCCAAGCCCCTCAACGCACCATCTCAGCAGATCAGACTGCATCCTCTGGGTGCACAAGTTTGTGAACTTGACATTTACCTCTCTGACACCTCCGACAACTAGCAACGGCCTAAAGACTGTTAGCTGGGATTCTGTGGGTTCTGCTCGTCAAGCCTGTCTTCCACCGCCCACCTCCAAGCCCTAGCAACCCCCGCTACCCTGGAGAAATAAAGTGCCGCCCACGTCCCTCAATAGCATCGTCCCAAAAACTCCCACTTCAGTTCCTGAAAAATTCAGTCACCAACATGAGCCTTTCTGCTTCCTAAGACATTCTCCTTTGCACCCTATATCCTAGAAATAGACCTCAAAAAGTATTTTGAACTCCAGTTGCCTGAAGCTCCCTATGCCCCAACGATGTCTGCCCCACGCCCTTTCCTATGCCAAATGGTTTGTCCCCCAGAAAGCCTAAGGGGGCGATTCCTCTCCAAATTTCTTATAACTGAATCCTACCTTAGACACCCCCCACCCATTACCTCCTCAATAGTCAACCTCTAGCAAAACACCTGCCCCCCTGGTCGCTTTCACCTCTTACCCCACATCTTTCTCATCACAGGTCCAAATGTCCTGCCTCCCACCAGAGCCCCCAGTCACCCAATGCACTCTCAAGCTCTCCATTTCTCCTCATACCCCTGGACTCCTTCTGGAACAAGCCCACCCTGCGATTCCCCAGCCCCTCCCTGGTCAGACCCTGACTTTGTCCATTTGATCCTTCCCCAGGTAACTCTAACCACTGTGTCCCTCGATCACCATTCTCGACAAACGACGCTCCTCAGCCCCCTCCCAGCTAAACCTTGCCCCTAATTCTATCTGCAGCCCCCTCCCCAGCTAACCTCACTTCAAACTCCATCCCAGATCCCCCACACCTTCTAACCTCAATTCCACTCCCAAGTCTCTCCTCAAATAGCCTCCACCCTCCAATCAACCCCAGCCCCCTCCCCAACTAACTCAGACTTCGAATTCCACCCTCTGGCCCCTCCTCAGCTAACCTCGACTGTACCTGCAGCCCCCTCCCCATCTAACCCGTTCCAAGTTCAGCCCCTTCCCCTGCTAACCTGGATTCCAACTCCAGTCCCGACCCCAGCTCCAGCCCTGACCCCCAACTACAGCCTGGATCCCCAGCCCCAGCCCCCTCTTCAGCTTACCCCCTCTTCAGCTTACCCCCGACCCCCAACTAGGTCCGCAACGAAATCGGAGCTGTCCAAGCCCCCTCCCCGGGCCTCTGACGTAGCCCTCAGCTTCCAGCCCCGCTCTCGGATCCTGATCGCCAGCGACCTTACCTGCGATCTGGCCCCGCGGCCGCCTCAGCCCCGCCGCGCAGCCGAACCCGCCGCCCCAGCCGGGTAGCCCTCGTTCTCCCCTCCGAGGGGCGGGGCCAGCGCGCGAGGGGCGGGCCCCGGCGTCACAGTGCGACCAATTGAGAGCCCCGGCGGCGAGAGGCTGGGGCTGGGGGCGGGGCGCAGGGCAGGCAGCGGGGTAGGCTGCGCCTAGGAGAGCAGGGCGGGGCTCCGGACGCGGGAGGGGCCGGGGGAGGACCTCTGAGTGGCACCGCCGCGAGCCACCCGTGAGCCGGGGAACGCGCGGAGGGGGTGGAGCTATGCTAATATGCAAATCAGCACGCCGTGGTGGTCTTGGGGGCAGAATGAGGAGCGGCTTTCCTGGGGTGACTTCGTTACGTCAAGGAGTCACGAGGGGGAGTTCGAATCCCGAGGGAAGAGAGAGGGTTCGAATCCCGAATCCTAGCACCAGGAGCTCAAGTTCGGGGAAAGAAAGTCAATAATAATAACAGCGGCGCCGCTTCCTTGAACACCTCACAGGCTCCCTCTCGTGGAACCCTGCCTGCATAAAGCTAGAAGGCAGGATTATTATTAGCTCCATTTTACAGAGGTAGAAACTGTGTCTCAGAGAGATGAAATCCATGGTCATTCGCCTAATCTCATTTTATAATTTCCAGGGCTTCACTATTTCCTAACTTGGAGACCTGGATCTCAAAATGCAGATTCCTGGGCCCCCACCCAGATGGAGTGAAGCAGAATCTTTCAGGAACTGAACCCTGGAATCTGCATTTTTGACAAGCTTCCCTGGTGATGTTGGGAAACATTTGGTTGGTCTCCAAAAGCAGTAAGGGGTCCTAAAAGAAAGATGTTCCTATGTAGGGAAATGGAGCCACCATATTTTGTGAACTCAGGACTTTAGCCAATGCTGACATTCTGTGTCCCACCACCACCATCTGGGCTCTGTGATCAGGGCTGTTGTCCTCCCCAGCTGGGCTCCTCCAGAGCTCCTGTCATCCCTGCAGGAACCTCCCTGCTCATTCCAGGCTACAGTGTCCTCCCCTGCAGTGCACATAGAAAGTAGGCGCCTGGGAGCAAGCAGCTCCCCCTCCCTGTTTGCCCTCCCACCTCCCAACCTTGCTCTCCCTGGCCCATACCCCCAAGAATGACTGTCTATATAGGGGGTGCAAACCAGTGGTTCCCCCATGTGTCAAGAAAACCTTGAAAGGTTTTAAATCTGTTGCCAATGTTTTAAAATCAGGAGAATTTTGGATGAAAAATCCAAATTTCCAGGCACTCTTTGAATATCAGAAAGTCTAGAGTTTCCTGCAGGAACTAGGTGAAAGTTAGCTGAGCCCTCCTCACTTCAGCACAATCTCTTGCCCCCCAATGGAAATATCAGGGCTGGGATATGGATGAGACAGGTAAAGCATTTGTCTCAGCTCCAAAAGTGTATATTTTTAATTTTAATTTTTTTTTTTTTTTTGAGAGAGAGTTTCACTTGTTAACCCTCGGAAGAGTGCCGTAGCGTCACAGCTCACAGCAATCTCCAACTCCTCGGGCTTAGGCAATTCTCTTGCCTCAGCCTCCGGAGTAGCTGGGACTACAGGTGCCTGCCACAACACCCAGCTATTTTTTTGTTGCAGTTCAGCCGGGGCCAGGTTTGAACCCGCCACCCTCGGTAAATGGGGCCGGGCATCTTACCCACTGAGCCACAGGCGCCACCCTAATTTTAATTTTTTTTTTTTTTTTTTTTTTTTTTTTTTTTGAGACAGAGCCTCAAGCTCTCACCCTGGACAGAGTGCTATGGCATCACAGCTCACAGCAACCTCCAATTCCTGGGCTCAAGCGAGTCTCTTGCCTCCGCCTCCCAAGGAGCTGGGACTACAGACGCCCGCCACAATGCCCGGCCATTTTTTTTTGGTTGCAGCCATCATTGTTGTTTGGCCTGCCCCGGCTGGATTCAAACCGCCAACTCAGGTGTACGTGGCTGGCGCCTCAGCCGGTTAAGCCACAGGCGCCAAGCCTAACTTTAATTTTTTAATTGACAATTAAAAATTGTTTATGGTATACAACTTGATGTTTTGATATATGCATTAACTGGGGAATGGCTGAATCTGCAACCCAAATTCAACATTCAAATCCAAATTTTAAATAGAGGTCAAAACAAAAGAACTCCACAACTCACTGTCAAGATGAGTTGTGGAGTTCTTTTAGGTTCTATAGAACCTAAATAAATATTAGGTTCATGCAATTTTTTTTCCCTAACCTATAGAACCTAAATAAATACTAGGTTCATGCAATTTTTTTTCCTATAGAACCTAAATAAATACTAGATTCATGCAAATTTTTGTTGTTGTTGTTGTTGTTGTAGAGACAGAGTCTCGCTTTGTCGCCCTCAATAGAGTGCTGTGCTCACTTTGTCGACCTGGATAGAGCTCACAGCAATCTCCAATTCCTGGGTTTAGGCGATTCTCCTGCCTCAGCCTCCCAAGCAGCTGGGACTACAGGCGCCCCCGGCGCCTGTGGGACTATAGCCGCCACAATGCCCGGCTATTTTTTTTTGTTGTTGCAGTTTGGCTGGGGTTGGGTTCAAACCCGCTACCCTCGGTACATGGGGCCAGCGCCCTACCCACTGAGCCACAGTCTCAGCCTGGTTCATGCAATATTTTAAAAATTCAAAATAAATGGGGCGGCGCCTGTAGCTCAGTGAGTAGGGTGCCGGCCCCATATACTGAGGGTGGCGTGTTCAAACCCGCCCCCGGCTGAACTGCAACAAAAAATAGCCAGGCGTTGTGGCGGGCGCCTGTGGTCCCAGCTACTAGGGAGGCTGAGGCAAGAGAATCAGCTAAGCTCAGAAGCTGGAGGTTGCTCTGAGCTGTGTGACGCCGCAGCACTCTACCGAGGGCAATAAAGTGTGACTCTGTCTCTACAAAAAAAAAAAGAAAAATTCGGAATAAATGCACAAATAATCCATGAACAAAACACCAGTATTTTATTTTTTTTAAATTTTTTTTTTTTTTTTTTGGAGGCTGGGTCTTACTCTATCACTTTGGGTAGAATGCCATGGTGTCATTGTAGCTCACAGCAACCTCAAATTCTTGGGTTTATGCTATTCTCTTGCCTCAACCTCCCAAGTAGCTGGGGCTACAGGCACCCACCACAACCCTCAACCCTTCTTCAACCTTTGTAGAAATAAGGGTTCACTCTTGCTCACTAGTCTCAAGCTCCTGAGCTCAGGCAATCTTGGCTTCAAAGAGTGCTAGCATTACAGATGTGAGCCCTTGCACCTGGTCCAACACCAGCATTTTAAAGAAAGCTGAGATCTGATTAATTTTTCACTTATACAACTCACCTCACTCAGCCACCCATAGCCTAATCTGTTAGATCCTGTCTTTATGTAAAATATGTATATTTTGCTCATCATGGCTTCCTTTGCACTAAATATTGCATTAAAATGGCATGCAGCTTGATGACCAGGGTTTTGGGATCCCTCACCCCATAAATTTTGTGTCTCACCCACTGAACTGGGGGCCTGCCCCTGCTTACAAGTTTGCAAATACTCTCTCAAGCCAACATGGTTCAGGAGGCACCTGCTTACTACTTGAGATTGCCACAGTCATGCAAATCTCAGAAGAGGCTCTTCCCAACCCTGCATCCCTTCTAGAGGCTGGCATAGTAGCTAGTACATAGTAGGAGCTTAATTCATTCTTAGCAACTGAAAGGATGAAGGATAAACCTGGTGAGTTGAGTTTAGGACCCAGAAAGAGGGAAATGATGGGAGCAAAAATGTCACCAAGGCTGGGCATGGTAGCTCATGTCTGTAATCCTAGCACTCTGGGAAGCGAAGGCAGGTGGATTGCCTGAGCTCAGGAATTGGAGAGCAGCCCGAGCAAGACTGATACCCCGTCTCTATTAAAAATAGAAAAAAAACTAGCCGGGCGTTGTGGCAGGAACCTGTAGTCCCAGCTATTTGGGAGGCTGAGGCAAGAGGATTGCTCAAAACCAGTTTGAGATTGCAGTGAGTTATGATACCACAGTACTCTACCGAGGGCAACAGAGTGAGACTCTGTCTCAAAAAATATATAAATAAATAAATAAGTTGAGGATCTCACAGAAGTGAAAGTAGAATGATAGATACCAGAGGCTGAGAAGGGTATGTGGGTGGGAGGGAGAATAAAGAGAGGTTGGCTACTGGGTACAAACATACAGTTAGACTAAGAAATAAATGCTAATGTTTGGTAGCAGAGTAGGGTAACCAAAATTAGCAACATATCATAGGCTGGATACAGTGTCTCATGCCTGTAATCCCAGTGCTTTAAGAGGCTGAGGTGGGAGGATCAATTGTGGCCAGGAGTTTGAGACCAGTCTAAGTAACAGTAAGACCTAAAAGAAATTGGCCAGCTGTAGTGGACTGTGCCTATAGTCCCAGCTACTATAGTCCTCCTGCCCACAGAGGCTGAGGCAGGAGGATCACTGGAAGCTGGGAATTCAAGGCTATAGTGAGCTATGATCACACTACTGCACTCCAGCCTGGGTGACAAAGTGAGAGACTATCTTGAAAAAACAAAAACAAAAAGCAAATAAACAAAAAACCATATTGGGCTGGGCTCCTGTGGCTCAAGCGGCTAAGGTGCCAGCCACATACACCTGAGCTGGGGGGTTCGAATCCAGCCTGGGCCTGCCAAACAACAATGACGGCTGCAACCAAAACAAACAAACAACAAAAAAAAATATTGTATATTTCAAACAGCTAGAACAGAGGACTTGAAATGTTCCCAAACACAAAGAAATGATAAATACTCGGGGTGATGGACACCCCAAATATCCTGACTTGATCATTGTAATGTATTCATGTAACAAAATATCACATGTACCCCATAAATATATACATATATTTATACCAATAATTGTTTTAAGTGCCCAGTGAAACCATGTTGGAGCCTAAGGCAGAAGGAAAGGTGGGCATACACCTATGTACATATTCTTATGTATCATTTCTCTTTTAAAAAATTAAACTTTTTAATATTGGGCTCACTGTAGATTTACATGAAGTTGTAGAAATAACATATAGAGAGCTCGAGTACCCTCTGCTCATTTTCCACCAGTGGTAACATCTTACAAAACTGTCGTACAATGTCACAACCAGGATATTGGTATTGATCAGGTACAAATACAGAACTTTTCCATCAGCACGAGCTGGGACCTTTTTGTAAGCACATCTAATTTCATCCCATCCCAAACCCCATTCCTAACCACTGGAAACCACTAATCTCTTTTCCATTTCTATTATTGTTGTCATTTTAAGACTGTTATATCCACCAGCATGGTGGCTCACACCTGTAAATTTAGCACTCTGGGAGGCCAAGGCAGGAGGATCGCTTGAGGCCAAGAGTTTGAGGCCAGCCTGAACAAGAGTCAGATCCTGTCACTACAAAAAAATAAGAAAACAAATAGCCCCCATAGTGGCAGGTCCCTGTGGTCCCAGCTACTTGGGAGGTTTAGGTGGGAGGATCACTTGAGCCCAAAAGTTAGAGGCTGCAGTAAATTCTGATTGTGCTGCTACACTCCAGTCTGGGTGACAGAGCAATAATCTCTCTCTCTCTGTCCCCCCCCACACACACATATGTGTTTGGAAGCAGACAGTATGTAACCTTTTGGAAATGGCTTTTTTTTCACTTGGTATAATTATCTCGAGATTCAGGCCAGGAACAGTAGCTCACGCCCGTAATCCTAGCACTCTGAGAGGTCAAGGCAGGTGGATTGCTTGAGCTCACAAGTTGGAGACCCATCACTACTAAAAAATAGGGAAAAAACTAGCTGGGTGATGTGGCAGGTGCCTCTAGTCCCAGCTACTCAGGAGGCTGAGGCAAGAGGACCACTTGAGCCCAAGAGTTTGAGGTTGCCGTGAACTTTGACGCTATGGCAATCTACTGAGGGTGACAAAGTGAGACTTTGTCTCAAAAAAAAATTATCTCAAGATTCATCTAAGTTGTCACTTCTATCAATATTTTATTCTCGTGGAATGCCAAGTAATATTCCACAATGTGGACCGACCACAATTTGTTTAACCATCCACCCACTGAAGGCCACCTGGGTTGTTTCCAGCTTTTGGTTTTTATGAATAATGCTTCCACAAATATTCTTGTATAGGCTTTTTTGTAACATAAATCCTCATTTCTCTGAGATACATGACCAGGAGCACAATTGCTGGCTTGTATCGTAGTTGCATGTTTAGTGTTTTTTTTGTTTGTTTTTTGAGACAAGAGTCTCACTTTATCGCCCTTGGTAGAGTGCTGTGGCGTCACACAGCTCACAGCAACCTCCAACTCCTGGGCTTAGGCGATTCTCTTGCCTCAGCCTCCCTAGTAGCTGGGACCACAGGTACCCGCCACAATGCCCGGCTATTTTTTTGTGTTTGTTTTTGCAGTTCCGCCAAGGCTGGGTTCAAAACCGCCACCTTTGGTATATGGGGCTGGTGCCCTACTTGATGAGCCACAGGCGCCACCCGCATGTTTAGTGTTTTAAGAAACTGCCAAATTGGCTAGGCGCCTGTGGCTCAACGGGCTAAGGCGCCAACCATGTACACCTGAGCTGGGGGGTTCGAATCCAGCCCGGGCCCGCCACATGACGACTGCAACCCCCAAATGTCCGGGCATTGTGGCGGGCGCCTGTAGTCCCAGCTATTTGGGAGGCAGAGGCAGGAGACTCACTGGAGCCCAGGAATTGGAGGTTGCTGTGAGCTGTGATGCCACGGCACTCTATCCAGGGTGACAACATGAGGCTCTGTCTCAAAAAAAAAAAAAAAAGTTCTATATTGAGGTCTGGGACCAATGTCCTGAAAATAACCTC
>CAUYRH010053112.1:0-21032 GCA_963574655.1 Perodicticus potto
GCTCATCTTCAGAGCCCGCGTCCTCTGGCTGGTCCAGGTCTATGTCAAACACTCCTGCCATATCCTCAGCTTCCCTGTCTCGGAAGTCCGGCGCTGGGTAAAAGCCGTCCCGCCTCCGTCGTCGCCTCATGGGCCCGGACCTGTTGCAACCACAGCCGCTAATGCCGCCATCACCGGCTGCTTAGGCTCAGTGCGTCTCTCTCATGGATACTTTTTATTAGGCTAAAAGGTCCTTTCTATTCTTAGTGAGTTGAGAGTATTTACCATAAATAAAATTTGGATTTAGGCATATACTTTTTCTGCATTTACTGCGATTATACAGTTTTCTTATTTAGTTTGTTAATATATAATGAATTACATTGATTGATTTTTAAATGTTGGAACAAGCTCAGCATCCCTGGGATAAACCTTACATAGTTTAGATTAATGTATTGTCCTTTAGTATTAATATAACACTGTATTTGATTTGCTAATACTATTTTGTTAAGTTTTGCATATATGTTCATTAGAGATATTAGTCTGTAGGTTTTTTTGTGGTGTCTTTATCTTGTTTTGGTATTAATGTTGGCCTCATAAAATGAGTTGAGAAATATTTCCTTCTCTGGCTCAGCACCTGTGGTTCAACAGGCTAAGGCACCAGCCACGTACACCTGAGATGGTGGGTTCGAATCTAGCCGGGGCCCGCCAAACAACAATGACAGCTGCAAGCAAAAAATGGCCAGGCGTTGTGGCAGGTGCCTGTAGTCCCAGCTACTTGGGAGGCGGAGGCAGGAAGACTCGCTTGAGCCCAGGAATTAGAGGTTGCTGTGAGCTGTGATGTCACAGCACTCTATCCAGGGTGACAGCTTGAGGCTCTGTCTCAAAAAAAAAAAAAAAAAGAAATATTCCCTTCTCTTTTCTGCAAGAGATTGTGTAGAATCATCTTACCCCTTTCTAAAATGGTTGATAGAATTAACCAGTAAAACCATCTGAATCTAGAGTTTTTCTTGCTGGAAAGTTTAACTACAAATTAAAGAAAATACATAGAATTATTCAAATATGTTTCTCCTTGTGTAGTTTTTGTATTAATAGTTTGTGTCATCTTTCTGCGAATTGGTTTATCTAAGGCCAGATGTCCTCAAACTTTTTAAACAGGGGACCAGTTCACTGTCCCTCAGACTGTTGGAGGGCCGGACTATAGTTTTTTTTAAAAAAAAAAACTATGAACAAATTCCTATGCACACTGCACATATCTTATTTTGAAGTAAAAAACGAAACGGGAACAAATACAATTCACCCCGCCCCATGTGGCCCATGGGCTGTAGTTTGAGGACCCCTGATCTAAGCTATCGAATTTAGTGTCATAGAGGTGTTCATAATATCTTTTATTATCCTTTTAATGTCTGTTGTATCAGTGTTGACGTCTCCTCTCTCTCATTCCTGAAATTAGTAATTTGTGTCCTTTAAGTTTTCATTAGTCTGGCTAGAAGTTTTATCAATTTTAATAATCTTTTGCTTTCATTGGTTTTTCTCTGTTGTGTTTCTATTGTGAGTTTCATTGATTTTTACTAAATGTTTATTAATTACAGTAGTGCCGCCATAGTGGACCATCTCCTTACATTGAACATTTCCTTAAATTGACCTAATTTGCAGAGATTGGACATGCACCACATGTATGTATATCAGTATAGTAGGCCTAGTTCCTTATATCAACCACCTCTGTATGTTGGCCAGTTTGCTATGTCCCGTGGGTAGTCAACTTATAGAGGTTCTACTGTACTTCCTTCCTTGTGTTTAACTTAGGTTTGATTTGCTCTGATTTCTTTTTAGTTTCCTAAATTAAAAGCTTCCTTAGGTTATTGGTTTTAGGTTTTCTTTTTTTTCTTTTTCTTTTTTTGTTTTTTGATATGGTCTCTCATTCTGTTGCCTCAGGTTAGAGTGCCTTGGCATCAGTCTAACTCACAGCAACCTCAAACTCCTTGGCTCTAGCAATCTTCCTGCCATAGCCTCCCAAGCAGCTAGGATTGCAGGTGCTTGCCACAACATCCAGCTAATTTTTCTATTTTTAGTAGAGATAGGATCTTGCTCTGGCTCTTGTTCAGGCTGCTTGAACTCCTGAGCTCTAGGGATCCTCCCACCTCTTCCTTTCAGAGTGCTAGGATAGCAGGTATTAGCCACTATTCCCAGCCTAGGTCATCTTTTCTGATTTTAGGTGTATTGAAGAATAGTTTTGTAAATCACTATTTTAGTTGTATTCCATAAATTCTGATAATGGTATATTTTAATTTTTATTTACTTGAAAAATTTTTTAAACTATCATTTCACTCTTTTAGCCATAGATTAAAAGAAGCACATTGTTTATTATTCAAGTGTTTCAGAGATTTTTGCTAATATCATTTGTTATTGATTTTAATTATTCCTTTATGGTCTGAGAACGTATTTTTTTTAATTTTTATAGTTTTTAAGATTTGTTTTATGGTCCAGAATATGGTATATGTTTGTGAATACATACTTGAATATGTACTTGAAAAGCATGTATATTCATCTATTGTTGGGTGGAGTGTGCTATAGATGTCACCTAGCTCAAGTTAGGTGAATAGTGTTCAATTGTTCAGGTCACCTATATCCTTTCTGATTTTCTGCCTGCTTGTTTTATCAATAACTGAGAGATGAGTATTTAGAGTCTACTATTATAATTGTGTGTTTGTCTGTTTCCCCTCTCACCTCTATCAGTCTTTGTCTTGTGTACTTTGAAGCTTTGATTTAGGTACATACATACTTAGGACTATTACGTTGCCTTAGAGAATTGACTCTATCATTTTCTGTTATTGACTGTTATCATTATGTAATTCCTCTCTCTCTCTTTTTTTTTTTTTTTGTAGAGACAGAGTCTCATTTTATCGCCCTTGGTAGAGTGCTGTGGCATCACACAGCTCACAGCAACCTCCAACTCCTGGGCTTAGGCAATTCTCTTGCCTCAGCCTCCCGAGTAGCTGCGACTACAGGTGCCTGCCACAACGCCCGGCTATTTTTCTGTTTTGCAGTTTGGCAGAGGCCAGGTTTGAACCCGCCACCTTCGGTATATGGGGCCAGTGCCCTACTCGTTGAGCCACAGGTCCCGCTCTATAATTCCTCTCTTTATCTTGGGCAGTCTTGTTCTGAAGCTTACTTTTTTTTTTTCTTTTTTAGAGACAGAGTCTCACTTTGTTACCCTCAGTAGAGTGCTGTGGTATCATAGTTCACAGCAACCTGCAACTCTTGGGGTCAAGTGATCCTCTTGCCTTAGTTTTTCATTTTTAGTAGAGATCGGTGAAGCGGTCTGGCTCTTGCTTAAACTGGTCTCAAAGTTGTGAGATCAAGTGATCCACCCACTTAGGCCTCCCAGAATGCTAGGATTACAGGCATAAGCTATCATGTCTGGCTAATCCTGCCATTCTTTTTTTGTTTGTTTGTTTTTTGAGGGAGAGTCTCACTATGTCACCCACAGTAGAGTGCTGTGGTGTCAGCTCATAGCAACCTTCAACTCATGGGCTTAAGTGAATCTCTTGCCTCAGCCTCCCAAGTAGCTGGGACTACAGGTGCCCACCACAATGCCTGGCCATTTTTTGGTTGCAGCCGTCATTGTTGTTTGGTGGCCCGGGCTGGATTCGAACCTGCCAGCTCAGGTGTACATGGCTGGCGCCTTAGCCTGTTGAGCCACAGGCGCCGAGCCGGTAGTTGTCATTGTTGTTTAGCAGGCCTGGGCTGGGTTTGAACCTGCCTGCCTTGGTGTATGTGGCCAGTGCCCTAACCACTGAGCTACAGGTGCTGAGCCTAATCCTACCATTCTTGAAGGAAAAACAAACCAAAACTTTCCCCCACTGATTCTATCTCTTGTTGATTTATCTTTTCTTTGAATTTCCGTAGCAATTTTTTCTGTCGCGCTGTCTTCTGTATTGCTGGCTTTTGGGTTGATGCAGGTGGTAGAATCAGTTAGCTCTATGCTTTGGTGCAATATACCATTTATGTGTTCTTTGTGTATATTGCTTCCTGGAGTTGTATACCACAGTTGCTCTGGGAGTCATGATACCTCTTATGAAAGCAATATTAATGTTGATACATTTCAGACAAAAAGACATTTTTGCCAGGAGAAAACATGTTACTGGTTTGGAATATAAAAGTCATACCTTGAGAACAGATGTAAGGGACTGCAAGGACAGCTGTTTCACATTATTTTATTTAGCATTGGATTGCTTCATATATCTTTCCTAAGTCTGTTTTCTTTTCTTTTTTTTTTTTTTGAGACATTCTCTGTTGCCCCAGGCTAGGGTGCCTGGTTTGGCAGCTCATTACAACAGATCCTCTTGCCTCAGCTTCCCAGGTAGCTGGGCCTACAGGCACTTGCTGCCAAAGCCTGGCTAATTTTTCTATTTTTTTAGTAGAGATGGGGTCTTGGTCTTGCTCAGGCTTGGCCTCAAACTCCTTGAGCTCAAGAGATCCGCTTGCCTTGGCCTCCCAGAGTGCTAGGATTACAGGTGTGAGCCACCTTGCTACCTGGCTGGGTCTGTTTTCTAGCAGCTCAGAGGTATAGCAAATAACAAAGGTTTAATGAAAGTGCTTCTCAAAGTAGATTTTTTACAGACCTCCTACCAGGAATTTGTAGATTAATTCAAGGGGTTCTGAAAGTTGTCTATGAATTTAAGTTTTATGTTTTAATGCTGATCGTAAAAGTTGTATTTTTGTGACTTGCCATGTGATTTGAGTGTTCATATTTGATTGAATAGGCAGATAGTAAAGAAAGATGCATTTGTACCAAGGGAGTTCACAGCTGTCATCATGATGCCTTAATGGAATGAAGGTTTTGACATAGTTTGAATAAGAAAATGTGAACACATGTTGTGTACACAAGCATGTCTCACAGGTCTCATGCAGTAGCAGCCAAGACATTGTAATGTAGTTAACAGCAACAGTATTTTAATTTTTAGTTAAAACAGAAGTTCATTGTTTTATTTATTTATTTTGTTTTTGAGATAGAGTTTCACTATGTTGCCCTCGGTAGAGTGCTGTGGCGTTCCAGCTCACAGCAACCTCAAACTCTTGGGCTTAGGGCTTAAGCGATTCTCTTGCCTCAGCCTCCCAAGTAGCTGGGACTACAGGTGCCCGCCCCAACACCCAGCTATTCTTTGATTGTAGTTGTCATTGTTGTTTTAGCAGACCCAGGCCTTGCTCGAACCTACCAGTCTTGGTGTATGTGGCCAGTGCCCTATTCACTGAGCTATAGGCGCCAAGCCATTGTTTTATATTTGGATTTAAATTGTAGATTTATTTTATAGTTGTATAAGAGTGACAAGCACAAGGGTTTATACCTTGTATTATTTGTGTGTATATCATAAAATGTTACACTTTAAATTTGACCCAGAAACTGCGTGAGCCCTGAGATTATTTTATGTTATTTATTTTTTATTGAGACAGTCTCATTTTGTCACCCTCAGTAGAGTGCTGTGGTGTCATAGCTCACAGCAACCTCACAGTCTAAGCCCAGGAACTGGCAAGAGAATTGCCTAAGCCGTGACACTCTACGAGGGCGATAAAGCGATTCTGTCTCTATAAAACAACAACAACAAAAACCCTAGATTCATCCTCTGTGGTTTTTTTTTTTTTTTTTTTTTGAGACAGAGTCTCATTATGTCGCCCTCGGTAGAGTGCTGTGTTGTCACAGCTTACAGCAACCTCAGACTCTTGGGCTCAAGTGATTCTCTTGCCTCAGCCTCCCGAGTAGCTGGAACTATAGGCACCTGCCCCAATGCCTGGCTATTTTTTATGCTGTAGTTGTCATTGTTGTTTGGCAGGCCCGGGCTAGGTTCAAACCTGTCAGCCGTGGTGTATGTGGCTGGCTCCCTAGCTGCTAAGCTATAGGCACTGAGCCATCATTTTCTGTGCTTTTAAGATCACCTGCCACTAAGGTTCGTGCCTGGCCCAGGCTTGCTAAACAATAATGACAACTACAACCAAAAAATAGCCGGACATTGTGGCAGGTGCCTGTAGTCCCAGCTACTTGAGGCTAAGCCAAGAGAATAGCTTAAGCCCAAAAATTTGAGGTTGAGGTGAGCTGTGACTCCATGGCACTCTGCCGAAGGCAACATAGTAAGACTGTCTCAAAAAAAAAAAAAAAAATCACTTGCCACTAAAAGCCTTATGAATTTTTGAAATCTATGTTCCTGGTTCCATTTCTAGTTCCCCTACCTTAGTTATTGTAGTTTCCCAAACTGGATTTCATTGTGTACATGTTGAAGTACCCTCCTGTCCTCCCTGTTGTTAGAATAATCTTTTTAAAATTTGAGTCTCACGGTGATGTTTCTTTTCTTAGTTTTTGCTATCTCCTTCTCACCTGCCAGTAAGGTCATTTCCAAGGTTATGGTTTTGACATTAAAAGCATTTTATTATCTTGCCCTTGCCTCTTTGATTTTTTTCTTTTACTGTTTCTTTCCTTGTGCCTGAAGAAGGTGGTTTTTAAAATACGCTATTTCAACTGGTCAGGCCTTTTTTCACTTGTTGAATTCACTTCTATTTTTTTTGAGACAGAGCTTCAAGCTGTCACTCTGGGTAGAGTGCTGTGGAATCACAGCTCACAGCAACCTCCAACTCCTGGGCTCAAGCGATTCTCTTGCCTCCACCTCCCAAGTAGTTGGGACTACAGGCGCCCGCCATAACACCCAGCTATTTTTTGGTTGCGGCCGTCATTGTTGTTTGGTGGGCCTGGGCTGAATTCGAACCCGCCAGCTCAGGTGTATGTGGCTGGTGCCTTAGCTGCTTGAGACACAGGTGCCAAGCCAAATTTACTTCTATTTTTATTTTAAATTTCAAATAAGAATTTGTTACCAGATAAGTTAATTCTTTGAGTGTCTTTATTTTGTAGTTTTTGATTTGTTTGCATTTTAAAATACTGTGTTGTAATTTATCTATCTTCCCTACTAAAGTAAGAGCTTTTTTTTTTTTTTTAAGACAGAGTTGTCTCACTTTGGCCACCCCCAGCCTGCCCCCATAGAGTGCTGTGACCCTAACCTCAAACTCTTGGGCTCAAGTGATTCTCTTCCCCCAAGCCTCCCAAATAGCTGAGAGAGAGGGTCTCATTCTGCCACAGGCTGGTCTCAAACCTGTGAGCTCAGGCAATGATTTTTGGAGTGAACCACCACGCCGGGCCTAAATTAATATCTTTTTTTTTTTTTTTTTTTTTTTTTTTTTTAGAGGTAGAGTCTCACTTTCTTGCCCTTGTAGAGTGCTGTGGCATCACAGCTCGCAGCAACCTCCAACTCTTGGGCTTAGGCGGTTCTCTTGCCTCAGCCTCCCGAGTAGCTGGGATTACAGGTGCCCGCCACAACACCCGGCTATTTTTTAGTTGCAGTTTGGCCAGGCCGGTGTTGAACCCGCCACCCTTGGTATATGAGGCCTTTGCCCCACTCACTGTGCGCCAATAGGCGCCGCCCAATATCTTTTTCTTTTTTTAGAAACAGAGTCTTACTTTGTCGCCCTTGGTAGGGTGCCATGGCGTTACAGCTCACAGCAACCTCCAATGCCTGGGCTCTTGCCTTAGCCTCCTAAGCAGCTGGGACTACCGGTGCCTGCCACAAGACCTGGCTATTTTTTTGTTGCAGTTTGGCCGGGGCCGGTTTTGAACCTGCCACACTTGGTATATGAGGTGCTGGGCTCTAACCTGGCCCTGGCCCAAAATTGCAAAAAAAAAAAAAAAAAATTTTTTTTCTACTATGCTTTATGGCTCAGTAATTGCCCTGGACTAAAATAAAATAAATTATATTCTAATCTGCATTATTTCACTACTTTTTTTTATCCAGTTTAAATTGGTTGACCAATCTCACTAATCATTGAGAGTGCTCAACATTTCCCATTTGGGGCCATTTCCATCTCTCAAATTTTGGTGACTCTTCCCTAAGTTCTCATAAACATTCCGGAAAACACAGAGAAGTTCTAATATTATCTGTTCTTAATTTCATCTAGGAAGTTTTAAATTCATTCTCTACTCATAAAGAATCATAAAAGTTTTACTTTGCTTTAGTAAAGACCTGACGATACACAAGTGGTTCTCTATTGATTTGGAAGCAATGACAGTTTCTTCTATAGTCTGTACATCAAATGGTGTAATTCTGAAGGGGTTAAAAGGAAAGTATATTCCTTATTGGAAGTATTTTTCTTGTTTGAAGTTTCTTTTTTCATACTCTGAATCTACAATGGCCCAACCATAAATTTGAGAACATTGCTTCTGAGGCCCATTCTCTGAAGTAAGAGCTTTTTTGAGAGGAAAAGTTAATGTCTTTTTAAAATTTTATTTTTTATTCCTACTTTCCTAGCACATAGTAGGTATTTAATAAATACTTGGTCAGATTAGTTTGAAATTTATTTTGTAACTCATTTTCCTCCCTTCTTTGTGGCATAGGATATTTGTATCTTGTAGTGGTAATGTATTAAACAGAGGTATTAAGTGGTTGGAGAATGGAATCAGGAATCATGTATCATATTTTCTAATGTAATTTTCATCTTTTTTTTTTTCTCCCAGAGATAGTTTCACTTTATTGCTCTTGATAGAGTGCTGTGGCATCACAGCTCACAGCAACTTCTGACTCCTGGGCTTAGGTGATTCTCTTGAGTCAGCCTCCCGAGTAGCTGGGACTACAGGCACTCACCACAAAATCTGGCTATTCTTTTGTTGCAGTTTGGCTGGGGCCAGATTCGAATCTGCCACCCTCGGTATATGGGGCTGGCACTCTACTACCCACTGAGTCACAGGCCCCACCCTGTCATTTATGTCTTAAAAAATTCATTGTTAGGCGGTGCCTGTGGCACAAAGGAGTAGGGCGCTGGCCCCATATGCCAGAAGTGGCGGGTTCAAACCCAGCCCTGGGGCCAAACATCACAAAAAAAAAAAATTCATTGTCAAGCTGCCTGGTTTTCCTGTGCCTTAAAACATCATAATTTCTTTTCTTTCCCTTCCCCCTTCCCTCATACCTCTTCTCTTCCCCTTTCCCTGTTCTCTTCTCTCTTCCTTTTCTTTTTTGTTTTTTTTTTGAGACAGAGTTTTACTTTGTTGCCTTCGGTAGAGTGCTGTGGCGTCATAGCTCGCAGCAACCTCAAACTCCTGGGCTTAAGTGATCCTCTTGCTTCAACCTCCTGAGTAGCTGGGACTATAGGTGACTGACACAATGCCCATATATTTTTTTAGAGACTAGGTCTCACTCTGCCTCAGGCTGGTCTCAAACCTGTGAACTCAGGCATTCCACCCGCCTCAGCCTTCCAAGTGCTGGTATTACAGGCCTGAGCCACCATACCTGGCCTCTTATCTTTACTTTTTTCTTTCTGAGACAGTCTTGATTCTGTTGTTCCAACTAGAATGTAGTAGAATCATCAGTTTACTGCAGCTTCAAACTCTTGACCCCAAGGGATCCTTTTGCCTTTGGTTGGCTTTGTTAGAAGTTTTTTTTTTTTTTTTTTTTTTTGAGACTGTGTCTCACCAAGTTGCTCTCAGTATAATGCTATTGTGTCAAAGCTCACAGCAACCACCAACTCTTGGGCTGAAGCAATTCTCTTGCCTCAGCCTCCCAAGTTTATAGGTGCCTGCCCCAATGCTTGGCTATTTTGTTTGTTTGTTTAGTAGGCCCAGGCCGGGTTTGAACCCATCAGCCCTGGTGCATGTGGCCAGCACCCTAACCACTTGCCGAGCCTTTGTGTCAGTTTTAGATATTTTTTTTAGTTTGTGTGTAATCAAACATTTTTCAACTCTTCTTGTTAATAACGTAGATAAGGCTTCATATTTTATAGGTTTATTTTACTTTAGTGTTTACAAAACTTGTTTCTCAGGATTAATGTGTTACTTTTCCCCTCTGTTAACACTGAGATTTAAAAAAAAATTTAGTGATAAGACTATATAACATACGTTTTCCCCATTTCACACATTCATGAATTTTTTAAATTATAAGAATAATACTACTTTTTTTTTTTTTTTTTTTTGTGACATTCTCACTACATCACATTTCGTAGTGTGCCACGGCCTCACAGCTCACAGCAACAAATCTTGACTCTCTTGCCTCAGCCTCCCAAGTAGCTGGAACTACAGGTGCCTGCCACAACACCTGGCTATTTTTTTGTTGCAGTTGTCATTGTTGCTTTAGTTGGCCCAGGCTGGGTTCGAACCCTCCAGCCTTGATACATGTGGCTGGCGCCATAACTACTGCGCTATGGGTGCCAAGCCAGAATAATGTAACTTTAAATTAATTGGAAAATAGAGGGGAAAAGCCACTCATCATTCCACTATCTGAAACAGTACAATACTTTGAATTCTGATCTTCTTCCCTAATCTAGCTGCTCTTATATACTTTTTGGGTTTGGTTTATTGGATTTTTTGAAGGTTTTTGCATCTTTGTGAGGGTTAATGGTCTGTAGTTTTTAGTTGTCTGTCTTAATACTGGCCTCATAGAATGGGTTAGTAAGTACATATATTCCTTCACTTGTGATGGGGTTACCTCCTGATAAGCCTATCATAAATTGAAAATAATTCTAAGTTGAAAATGCATGCCTGATGTGATCTTAACCCGCTGTTGCCCAGCATTGTAAGAGAAGTGCAATTTTCATTGAATGCATGACTTTTTTTTTTTTTTTTGTAGAGACAGAGTCTCACTTTATCGCTCTTAGTAGAGTGCCGTGGCCTCACACAGCTCACAGCAACCTCTAGCTCCTGGGCTTAGGCGATTCTCTTGCCTCAGGCTCCCGAGTAGCTGGGATTACAGGCGCCCGCCACAACACCCAGCTATTTTTCTGTCTTGCAGTTCAAGGAATTGACCCATAGGTTATCAAATGTAGGCACAGAATTGTTTACTGTAACAAACTGGTCAGCATATGGAGATGGTCAATATAAGGAACTAGTCCTACTGTACTAATAGGTACATGCGGTATGTGTCTGGTCTCTGAAAATTAGGTAAACTTAAGGAAGTGGTCAATGTAGGGAGATGGTCAACTCTGGAGGTTCTGCTGTATTCCTTTACTGTACTTTGAATGCTCATGAGATCTCTGTAGTGATGTCCCTCTACTTTTTCTGACATTACTAATTTGTGTCTTCTCTCTTTTTTCTTCGTTTGACTAGAGGCTTATCCATCTTACTGATCTTTTCAGAGAACCACCTTTTGGGTTTTTTGGCTTTTCTATATTGATTTCCTATTGTCAATTTTATTGATTTTTTTTTCTCTCTAACTTTTTTTTTTTTGAGGCAGAGTCTCACTATATTGCCACACATAAGCAAAAGAAGGTGTGGTGTGCGGTGTTGAGTCTCACTACATCTACATCAGTAGAGTGCTGTAGCATCACAGCTCATAGCAACGTCAAACTCTTGGGCTTAAGCTATTCTCTTGCCTCAGCCCATAACAATGCCCAGTTTTTTTGTTGCAGTTGTCACTATTGTTTAGCTGACTTGGGCTGGGTTCGAACCCGTCACCTTTGATGTATGTGGCTGGAGCAGGAACCACTGTGCTACGGGCGCCAACTCTTTCCCTCTTAACTTTTATTCTTTGATTGCTTTGGATTTGCTTTATTTTTCGAGCTTCCTAAAATGAAAGCTGAGATTATTGATTTTAGACCTTCTTTTCTAGAGTATGCATCCATTCTCTAAATTTTCCTCTAAGCCAGGGGTGTCCAACCTATAGGCTGCCGGGTTTCATGATGATTTTGTGAGGACTTCTTTTTGTTTATGTGTGGTATTGAGTATCGTGAAAAGTATGCAGGGAGTGTTTTTTTTTTTTTTCTAATTAGCTTTAGTTAGTGTTTATGTATTTAATGTGTGGCCTAAGACAACTCTTCCATTGTGCTGCAGGAAGAAAAAAAGTTGGACACAACTACTTTTGTTTTGCAGTTTTTGGGTGGTCTCACTGTTGTTCAGATTGGTCTTAAACTCTTGGGTTCAACTGATGTTCTCGCCTCAGCTTCCCAAGTAACTGAACTACAGGTGTGCACCACTTTGTCTGGCTCATCACTGCTTTTACTGTATCCCCGAACTTTTTTTTGTTTTGTTTTGAGACAGAGTCTTACTTTCTTGCATTCGGTAGAGTGCTGGGCTCAATGATCTTCTTGTCTCAGCCTCCCAAGTATCTGGGACTATAGGTGCCCTCTGTAACGCCCTGCTTTTTTTTAGAGATGGTATCTCACTCTTGCTCAGGTTGGTCTTGAACTCTTGAGCTCAAGTGATCTACCTGCTTCAGCCTCCTAAAGTGCTGGGATTACAGGGGTGAGCCACCGGTGCCTGACCAGTATCCTATAACTTTTGATAAGTTGTATTTTTCTTTTCATTTAGTTTGAAGTATGGTAGAACCTCCTGAGGTAGGAGGGCGCTTGAACCCAGGAGTTTGAGGTTGCAGTGAGCCGTGATGACATCACTGCACTGTACTTCCAGTGACAGGGCAAGATTCAAAAAAAAAAAAAAAAAACCTACAGGTTATTTAGAAATGTGCTGTTTAGTTTTCATGTATTTTGGGATTGTCCACCTATCTTTCTCTTATTGATTTCTAATTCCATTGTTGTCTGAGAACAAACATTGTATGATTTCCATTCTTTTAAATTTGTTATAGTGTGTTTCATGGCCCTGAATCAGTTTTGTTGGACATTATTTTATGTGAACTTGACAAGAATCCAAAGTCCTCAGCTGCTCTCTGCAGTCTGCCCAAGTTTTATAGCTACATTTAGCTGGAGTGACAGAGCAGAATATGCTTAGTCCCTCTTTCCTAGAACTGGAGCTCATCTTTGTAATTTGGGGTATTATCTTGCAAAGGTTAGAGATACAGTTACTTACAATGTTGTTTTTTCCCTGTTCTTGGCATAATTTTTAAAATTTTCAAGTACTAATATTAAAGGTGATCAGATGTTTTTGTTACATGGAATACTGCATAATGCTGAAGTTAGGGCTTTCAGTGTGCCCGATATCAGCACGGTGTTCATGGTACCTAATAGGCAAGTTTTTATCTCGTAGGCCTCTTCTACCCTCCCTCTTTCTTGGTTTCCAGTGCCCTTTAAGTCCCTTTGTGCCTGTGTATACCCATTGTTTAGCTCCCACTTACTAGGGAGAACATGTGGAGTTTGGTTTTCTATTCTGGAGATACTTCACTTAGGATAATTGTCCCCAGTTTTCTTCAAATTGCTGCAAATGACATTTCATTCCTTTTTGTGGCTGGGTAGTACTTCATACTATACATATGCCACATTTTCTTTATCCACTCAGGAATTGATGGACATCAACTTAGGTTGATGCCATATCTTTGCAATTGTGCTGCAATAAACATTCTAGTGCAGGTGTCTTTTTGATAAAATGATTTATTTTTCATTGGGTAGTTACCTCACGGTAGATCTACTTTGAGGAAGCTCCATACTGTTTTTCATAGAGGTTGTACAAGTTTGCAGTCTCACTGTGTATTAAGTGTTCCTTTTTCTCTGCATCAATGCCAGCATCTATTTATTTTTATTTTTATTTTTGAGACAGAGTCTCAAGCTGTTGCCCTGCGTAGAGCTCTGTGGCGTCACTGCTCACAGCAACCTCCAACTCTTGGGCTCAAGCAAGTCTCTTGCCTCAGTCTCCCAAGTAGCTGTGGCTGTGTTTTTTTACTTTTTAATAGTGGCCATTCTGACAGGGGTAAGGTGGTATCTCATTGTGGTTTTAATTTGCATTTCTCTGATAATTAGTGATAATGAACATTTTTTCCATGTTTGCTGTAATTTGCTTCTTGAAAGCTTGCTTTGTTCAAGATACATACCAATTTATAACCACCAGCAATGTATGAGATCATCAGTTTTGTCACACAGTGGATACATTTTAAGGCTAACACTTTATAAAGGTTTCCTCTTCTTTATTTTTCTTAAGAGACAAGATTTTGCTCTGGTTTTTAGGCTATTGTGGCCTCAAACTCTCGGCTGAAGTGGTCCTCTTCCTATGTAGCTGGGTCTACAGGTATGTGCCACCATGCCTGGCTCATTTTTCTTTTTTTTGTAGAGGTGGGGTCTCACTATGTTGCTCAGGCTGATGTACTCTTGGCATCAAACTGTCAGCCTCCCAAAGTGCTGGGATTATAGGTATATAATCCTACTGTGCCCATCCCAGGGCTAATATATATATATATATTTTTGCAGTTTTTGGCCAGGGCTGGGTTTTGAACCCACCACCTCTGGTATATGTGGCTGGTGCCCTACTCCTTGAGCCACAGGTGCTGCCCCCAAGGCTAACATTTTTTTGCCCAGAAGTGATGAGAGAGAGCTTGGAAGAACAGTTATATTGCCTTACATGGTTAGAAAAGTTTGAAATGTAAGTAATTAAATATATATTTAAGCCTAAGGTTTTTCATATGAAATTTAGGCTTATACCTGTGTTCACTTTGTCATCATCATCTTCCCCTTTAACACTTTCCTTTTTAATGTTAGGGTTTTTTTGTTTGCTTGTTTTTACATTTTCCTTTGGAAGGTAGACAAAATAGAGATGAGGAAGACATGGCTGTTGTGATGGAAAAGGCAGACACCAAAATGATGTGCTCTGGGTTGGGATGAAGAGAGCATTTCTTTAGTTTTCTGCATATAGGGTAAGAGATTTAGACAGAGACCAGAGGAGATAGTTTTTTTTTTTTTTTTTTTGAGACAGTCTCACTTTGTCACCCTTGGGCTCACAGCAACCTCCAGCTCCTGGGCTTAAGTGATTCTCTTGCCTCAGTCTCCCGAGTAGCTGGGACTACAGGCACTCACCACAAAATCTGGTTATTCTTTTCTTGCAGTTTGGCTGGGGCCGGGTTCTAACCTGCTACCTTAGTATATGGGGCTGGCGCCCTACTCACTGAGTTACAGGCACAGCCCAAAAGGAGATAGTATTATTATTTTCAAATTTTTATTTATTTATTTTTAATTTATTTTTATTTTTTTTTAGAGACAGGGTCTTACTTTGTTGCCTTTGGTAGAGTGCCGTGGCGTCCCAGCTTATAGCAACCTCAAATTCTGAGTTTAGGTGATTTTCTTGCCTCAGCCTCCCAAGTAGCTAGGACTGCAGGTGCCCACCACAACGCCTGGCTATTTTTTGTTGAAGTTTGGTCAGGGCTGGGTTCAAACTCGCTACCCTCGGTATATGGGGCCAGTGCCCTACTCACTGAGCCATACGCACCGCCCTATTTATTTTTTTTGAGATGGAGGTTCACTCTGTTGCCCTGGGTAGAGTGCCATGGTGTCATAGCTTACGGCAACCTCAAACTCTCAGGTTTGAGCAATCGTCTTGCTTCAGCCTCCTGAGTAGTTGGGTCTACAGGTGCCCACCACAATGCCTGGCTAGTTATTTCTATTTTTAGTAGAGATGGGGTCTCACTCTTGCTTGAACTTTTGAGCTCAGGCAATCTACCCGCCTTGACCTCTAAGAGTGCTAGGATTACAGGCATGAGCCACCATACTGGCCAATATTTTCAATTTTAAAAAGTCAGGTCTTTAGGTTTATAAGCTAATAGAGGAAGCAATTCTTTAGTGAGTCTTAGGTTGGCTTAGGATAAGATCAATTTGCAACCTCTAAACTTCATGCAGTATCTTTAGCAATTGGCTACATGGAGCATTTAATTTCTTTTTATTTGTAAATTTGAAAAAAAATTTGAGGTGGGATTCTCAATGTATTGTCCAGGCAGGTCTTGAATTCCTGGGCTCCAGCAATCCTCCTGCCTCAGCCTCTTGAGTAGCTGGAACTACAGGCACACATCACTGTGCCTGGCTAAGGCATATTTAATTTAGTTAAATAAATATTTATTGAGCACTTACCATATGCCAGGCATTCTTCTAGGATCTGTTGATGTAGTAGTGAACAAATCAGGAAAAAGACAAATCTCAGTGTGGAACCTAACAACTTGTAGGTGAGGATGAAAGACAGACAGCATGTTAAATAAATAAAAATAAAGCTGGTTGACTGGGAAATGCCAGGCTAATGGTAGACTAGTTTGCAGTTTTATTTTATTTCATTTTGAGACAGAGTCTCACTTGGTCACCCATGGTAGAGTGCTGTGGCGTCTTAGCTCACAGCAACCTCAAACTCCTGGGTTCAAATGATTTTCTTGCTTCAGCCTCCTAGGTAGCTGGGACTACAGGTGCTTATCATGATGCCTGGCTATTTTTTAAAGACAAGGTCTTGGTCTTGCTCAGGGTGGTCTTGAACCTGTGAGCTCAGGCATCCACCTGCCTCAGCCTCCCAAGTGCTGGGATTACAGGTGTGAGTCACTACGCCGAGCCTTAGTTTGCAGTTTTAATTAAACATTAAGGGAAAATTTCATTGAGAAGCTGACATTTGAGCAAGCATTTGAAGGAGATGAAGCTTCGCATATACTCAGGAAAAGAGCAAAAACTCTAGGCAGTATAGCTGGAGTATAATAACTGAGGAGGAAAGTTGTAGGAGATGAAGCCAGAGCTAACGTGTTCATTACTGGACCTGAGCCTTGTTCCCTGAAACTCTTGGTGGATTTTACTTTCTTCCCATCTCAGTTTATTCTCTAGCTCCTCTCATGCTGAGTGTCTTACCTAGATAAGGGATGATCTTCTGAAATGATACTGTATTGGCATTGTTCTATGGAAGGTGATTTATGTGGGGTATAATTTTTCCTGCCTGTGGCTGGGAATAAGCAAGCCTTCACCAATAAAATCTAAGAAGTTCTTCAAGAGTTTTGGGAAAACTATGACATTTTTATTTTAAATCTTGACATAGCCATTATTCAGCATCTATCAGCTTCCTGGTTTTTTTCATGTGCTTCATGATATGTTCCTTTAAAAAAATTTTTTTTTTCTTTTTTTTGAGACAGAGCATCAAGCTGTCACCCTGGATAGAGTGCTGTGGCATCACAGCTCACAGCAACCTCCAATTCCTGGGCTCAAGCGAGTCTCTTGTCTCTGCTTCCCACGTAGCTGGGACTACAGGTGCCCACCACAATGCCCGGCCATTTTTTTTTTTTTTTTTTTTACTTGTGGCAGTCGTTGTTTGGCAGGCCCGAGCTGGATTTGAACCCGTCAGCTCAGGTATACATGGCTGGCACCTTAGCCCGTTAAGCCACAGCCGCTGAGCTAATTTTTTTTATTTTAAATTTTTTTTGTAGAGATTGAGGTCTCCCTATTGCCCAGGCTGTTCTTGAATTCCGGACCTCAATTGATTCTCACACCTTGGCCTCCCAAAGTGCCAGTATTATAATAGGTATGAGCCACTGTACCTAGTACGTTGAAGTATTTCTTTAGCGGCTTATTTCTTTTTGTATTGGGCAACTAGGATCTACATGTCTGTTGGATCAATTTTTATTGACCTTGTGCCCAAATTTCCTTCTGGCAGGTTAACAGTTTTACTATTAAAATCTTTTAACATGTACTATTTCTTCAGTTGAAGTAATGTTATGTAAATCATACTAAAATTTGATTAAGAATAGGACAGAAAAAGAAAGCAGGCTAATTTTACTAAGGATATGTATGTATGAGTTGTAAATCCAGTAATATAATAAAACAGTATATACCAAGATTAACCAGATTTTATTTCAGGAACACACAGGTACTTTGTGATTAGGAAAGTATTTATTGGGCGGCACCTGTGGCTCGGTGAGCAGGGCGCCGGCTCCATATACTGAGTGTGGCGGGTTCAAAATTAGATCAAAGATAAAAACTATATATAGAGATGGGTACATATAGTTTGTCCTAGCTCCCCAGATAAGGATTTTATTTCTTCGACCCCCTTGTGTCTAGATGGTGCCAAGTGATTATTTTTGCAGTAGAATGTGAGCAGAAGCAGGAGTGTGTGTCACTCATTGCCTAAGGTACTTAAGAACAGGGTGTGGGGCTGGAGCCAGTGGCTCATGCCTATAATCCTAGTACTCTTGGAGGCCTACCTGGAGCTCACAGGTTGGAGACCAGCCTGAGCAAAATACTGAGACCCTGTCTCTACTAAAAATAAAAAAAATACTGAGCCCAAGAGTTGGAGGTCGCTGTGAGCTTTGACGTCATGGAACTCTACCCAGGGCAAGAGCTTGAGACTGTCTCCAAAAAAAAAAAAAAAAAAAAAAAAAAATTAGGGTGTGCGTTCTTCATGGGTTCTCTTTTCAGGCTTAGTGCAGAGAACTCCATAGTCACCCACATGTTAGAAAGAGCCTTGTTCTTTTTGTTTCTTTTCTTTTCTTTTTTTTTTCTTTCCTGTGTGGAGACAGATTTTCGTTCTGTTGCCCAGGCTGGAGTGTGGTAGTATCACCATAGCTCACTGCAACCTTAAACTCCTGGGCTCAAGCCATCCTTCTGCCTTACTCCCCCCAGCGCAGCTGGAACTACAGGAGAAAGCTACCACACCTTGCTAATTTTTTTATTTTTTGTAAAGATGGGTCTCTCTCTTGTTAAGGCAAGGCTCAACCCCCAGGCTTCAAGCAGTTCTAACCTTCACCTCCCAAAGTGCTAGGATTACAAGCATGATCCATCTCACGCAACCTTACGTTGTTTCTCTTTTAAAAAAAATCGTGGTAAAGTACGTGAAAGAATTGCCAATGACCATTTCTAGGCGTGCAGTTCACTGGTGTTATTCACATTTTTATGCAAATAATCTCCAGAATCTTTTATCTTGCAGAACTGGTGCTCTATATTCATTAAACTCTTCATTCACCCTTTCCCCTGTCCCCCAGCAGTTACCTTTCTACTTTTTTCATTTCTGTAAGTTTGACTACTTGTATAAGTGAAACCGTACATTGTTTTTTTTGTGTGTGTGTGTATGTGTGAGATTTCCTTTCTTTCATTTAACACAGTTTCTTTAAGGTTCATCAAATCCATGTTGTATCAGGCTGAATAATATTTCATTGTGTGCACACCACATTTTGTTTATCCACTGATGGGCATTTGGTTGGCTTCTGCATTTTGGCTGTGAACAATGCTGCTATGAACGTGCCTGTATATTTTTGAGACCCTGCTTTGAATTCTTTTGAATGTATACCTGGAACTGGGATTGCTGGATCATACAGTTCTGTTTTTAATGTTTTGAGGAACTGCTGTACTGTTTTTTATAGTGTTTGCATCGTTTTATGTCTTATCAGTATTGCACTAGGTTTCCAATTTCTCCACATTCTTGTCAACACTGTTGGTTTTCTATTTATTTGATAGCCACCATCCTTTTGGATGTGAGGTGATTCCTCATTGTGGTTTTGATTTGCATTTCCCTAATGATTAGTGATGTTAAGTATCTTTTCATATGCCTGTTGGTCATTTACATATCATCTTTGAGGAAATATCAGTTCAAGTCTTTTGCTCATTTTTGAATTATTTGTGTTTCTGTTACTGAGTTCTAAGAGTTCTTAATATAGTTATATATACCTTGTAATATATGTGATTTGCAGTTATTTTCTCCCATTTTGCAGGTTGCCTTTTCACTCTGTTGATTGCATCCTTTCCACAGAAGTTTGCTGTTTTGTTTTGTTTTATTTTGTTTTTGAGACAGAGTCTCACTCTATTGCCCTGGGTAGAGTGCCCTGGTGTATAGATCATAGCAACCTCAAACTGTTGGGGTCAAGCGATCCTCTTGCCTTATCCTCCAGAACAGCTGGGACTAAAAGTGCCCGCCAAAATGTCCAGGTAGTTTTTCTATTTTTAGCAGCCGTGAGATCTCACTGTTGTACTGGCTGGTTTCTTAGCTCTTGAGCTCAAGCAGTCCACACACCTCAGCCTCCCAGAGTGCTGGGATTACTTCTCTGCCCCACCTGCAGAGAAGTTTTGAAATTTAATGTAGTGCAGTTTGTCTATTTTTCCTGGGATTCTCTGTGCTTTTAGTGCCCACAGTGCTCTTTTGATGAAGGCACAGCAGTCTATTTTACTTTTGATAATTCTTTTGGGGAATTTAGTTTATTTCCAGTTTTATATTACTAACATGGCTTCAGTAAATATTGTACTTATTTGTTGTGTACAAATAAGTATTAGTACTAGTATGGGTACTAGTATAAGCACTATAGTATTAGAATTAGTATCAGTACTATAGTACTAGTACTAGTATTAGTACTATGGTACTAGTACTAATATTAGTACTATAGTATTAGAATTAGTTTTTTTTTTTTTTTTTTTTTTTTTTGTGACAGAGCCTCAAGCTGTCACCCTGGATAGAGTGCTATGGCATCAAAGCTAACAGCAACCTCCCAATTCCTGGGCTCAAGCGAGTCTCCTGCCTCTGCCTCCCAAGTAGCTGGGACTACAGGCACCTGCCACAACGCCCGGCCATTTTTTGGTTGCAGCCGGCATTGTTGTTTGGCGGACCCGGGCTGGATTCGAACCCATCAGCTCAGGTGTACGTGGCTGGCGCCTTAGACCATTGAGCCACAGGCGCCGAGCCAGTCCTCACTTATAACCACACTGTTCTGTACACAACCAGATATGCAATACCTGGACAATTACTAACCACAGTAGAAAGTCAAATAACTATGTTTTACAAACTGTTAATAATGACTCCATCAAACAAATCATTGTATTTAACATTACCCTAATTCATGAATCTACTTATTGCTGTTCTCTATTTACAGATGTGAGCCAAAGCCTAACTTTATAACATTAGACGTCACTTAACTTTTTCAAGTTGATTCCAGACTACCAAACTCTTACTCTTTCTTGTTTATTAGATAAACTATGGAGGACAATTGGTCTGCCAAGGAGTTCAAGAAATTTATTATGGCTCAGTATCCATAGCACAGTGGTTAGGGCCCCTACCACATACACTGAGGCTGGCGGGGTCCAGCCCGGCCCGAGCCTGCTAAACAACAATGACAACTGCAACCAAAAAATAGCCAGGCGGCAGTGCCTGTGGCTCAAAGAGGTAGGGCGCTGGCCCCATATGCCAGAGGTGGTGGGTTCAAACCCAGCCCCAGCCAAAAACAACTGAAAAAAAAATAAAAATAAAGAATAAATAGCCAGGCATTGTGGGGGGCACCTGTAGTCCCCGCTACTCCAGAGGCTGACGCAAGAGAATCACTTAAGCCCAAGAGTTGGAGGTTGCTGTGAGCTGTGACGCAACAGCACTCTACCAAGGGTGGCATAAT